>JAODKL010000002.1:23113533-23133486 GCA_026780765.1 Petrocephalus schoutedeni | reverse complement strand
AGGGGGAGGGGTGGGACGGATTGGGGACTGGGGTGGGGGTTTATAAGGGGTCTGGCTGCTTCTGACGGAGGCCGCGTGGGACTGCTGGGAGGCGGCCTGCAGGGAGCCCACATCCAGAGCCGAGCTCTTGGGGCGCTGAATCACCACGATGCGCTCGTCGAGGGGAAGGGGAGGCATCTGGGCTCCCGTGGCTGGACGATAAAGGAGGGGGGGGGTCAGTCATCATCTCAGCACATAAAGCCTTAATGAAGATGTCACATCCCTACTGCTACAGATTAGCCAAGAATGTCAGTCAGTCAAATGCACATGTTTTTCCTCATCAAATGAGGATATATAAATCTGGAAGGTGGGTTTTCCTGCCGTAAAACCACAGCACACGGCGTCAGATGGGTCACATGCGGGATTCAATTGCCCGAAGATTCCCGGACTTTGAATAACAGTTCCTCCTCTTGAGAAACACATGTAACAACTGATACAGCCCTGTTACCAAAAACTGGGATGCTGTGTAAAATATAAACAAAACAGAATGCAATCATATAAACCCATATTTAATTGAAAATAGAACGAAGACAACATGAGGAATTCTATTATTTAATGGAAAATATTTGTTCAGTTTGATTGATGCCACCAACACATTTCTAAAACAAGCTGGGCCAGGGGCATGTTTACTACTCTGTTGCATCACCTCTGCTCACCTGCAGTTTTCAAAGTGCAATGTCATCCCATTCATACCCATGTTAGATTCCATTGTTTCAGCCTTAAGCAGCTTTGCCACACAAACACGGCGAGAACCTGAGTGCAGCCATGCAGGTCCCCCCCCCCCCCCCCAGTGGCTGAAGTGCCAATCCTGCCATCAACCCACGAGTTTTCCCTGAAGTTGGAGGACCTGCTGGCAGGGCAGGAAATAGGTTAATGTTATACCCAGGACTAAGCAATTACAGGTTAAGGGCCTTGCTCAAGGACCCAACGGGGTCCCCTTCACCCTTCCAATTGCCAGCACAGGGCCCTAGCCTCAGAGCCACTATGCCACTATGCTATTCACTGGTGCAGAAGCCGTTATGCTCAGCCATCTCAACCTTCCTCTCCCAACCTCTGCGTAATACCAGCCTTTTTAGAGAGCCTAAGCCAATAGATCATGCTGGATCACAGCCAGGAAGGAGCCACAAGATAAAAGGGCAAGACCCAGAAGATGGTTCCTTGATCACCCTACCTTGCGGCAGCCTGATTGCTCAGTCTCTGTTAGCTGATTAGCACTGGAAAAACCTCGTTTTTTTTGTCTCAATAGGGAGTGAGGGTAGGGTGGTTTTCTAATTACCATTACTATTACAGAAGGCCAGACAAGCTTGGAAGACTGTGTTACAAAGTAATAGAATAACAAGTAATATAACAAGGTAACACGGCAAAAGCCGACAGCTGATATAGGATTTGAACTATGCAACAGTTCGGGGTCTCCTCTGTCATATTTATTGTTTGATGGTGCGCCAGATATTTTCAGTGGGTGACAGGTCTGGACTGCAGGCAAGCCAGTCTAGCAAGCGGACATTTCTACACGTAGGCTTGCTGCTGAAATACGTGCAGAATGCGGTTTGGTTGCTCCAAAACCTGTATATATCACTCAGCATTAATGGGGTCTTTCCAGATGTGCAAGTTACCCAAACCATGGCCACTAATGCACTCCACCATGGATGCTAGCTTTTGGACTGTTTGCTGATAACAAGCTGGATGGTCCCTCTCCTCTTTCCCCCGAAGGATGCGGCATCCGTGATTTCCCAAAAGAATTTGAAATTTTGATTGGTCAGACCACAGGATAGCTTTCCATTCTGCCTCAGTCCATCTTAAATGAGTTCAGGTCCAAAGAAATTGACAGCATTTCTGGATCATGTTTAGACATGCTTTCCTCTTTGCACGATAGAGTTTCATCCTGCATTTTTGGATGTATTGACGAGCTGTCGTGCTCACAGACAATGGTTTTCGGAAGTGTTCTGGAGCCCATGCAGAGATTTCCACTATAGAATCATGTCTGTTTTTAATGCCGTGCTGCCTGAGGACCCGAATATACAGAGATTTCTCCATACTTTCTGAATCTTTTAATCATACTATATACCATAGATGATGAGATTCTGAAATTCCTTGTAATATTAGGTTGAGGAACATTATTCGTAAATTGTTGCACCATTTCCCCACTCAGCCTTTCACAGAGTGGTGGACCTCTCCCCATCATCACTGCACAGAGACTCTGCCCCTCTGGGGGCTCTTTTTATGCCCAATCACCTTACTGACCTGCTCCCCATTAACCTAATTAGTTGTGAGATATTCAACCAGGTGTTTCCTTAGCTCTATTTTCAATTAAATATGGGTTCATATGATTTGCAAATCATTGCATTCTGCTTTCTTTACATTTCACACAGCATCCCTTTTTTGGAAACAGGGTTGTAACTGTGTACTCTGGTCAGGGGCAGAGGGACCCTGGAGTCTACACTAGGCGGTGTAAGGTAGACTGGGGTACACCCTGGATTCGATAGCAGTCTATCAGAGCATAGACACACAGTCAGGCTCTATGGGCGATTTAGAGACTTGCCTTTTAGTCTTTTGTCACTACATATATTCACTTCTGTGATGATTGAGAAACTGTGTTTCATTAACATGCCACAAAGCATGACAATTTATGCAGATTTTAGAGGAGTGACAGTATAGGTTAGAGGACCAGTAACAAAAGGCCAGCATGTGACATTCACTCTCTGACTCTCCAAACGTCCACTTATTAAGCAGCATCGTGCATGTTCATCCACACACAAGCAAAGTCACCATATTCCTCATGGGTGATCATGTGATTTCCTTGGTCTCTACATTATTGTTCTATAAGCTGAGCTTTATTCATAATAAAAGCAAACACTACTTCAATGACAAGCCCTCGGACACCCTACCCTCAAAAATCAATAATATGAATGTTGACATCAGAGAAGTATTTAAAGAAAAATGCACTACAATAACAAAATACCATTGCTACTGTGTAATTTGCTGCAAACCCGGAATGCAAAACCATGAATGGATTAAAAACACTGGTGTATAAAAATAATAAGGGGTACTGCAGAATTAACTGGGGACACAAACTTATGAGGCAACTACATATGGCCATTTGTGGGGGGCACGTGTTACGGATGATTTCTACATTAGAATAATGTTTACCCTGAGTTACAGTGGCTGTAATGAAAGCTGACATGTTCATTAGGAGTCATTATCTATTGTCAGGGAACTGCGCTTCAGGGCTTGCAGTTGTGTGCAGTAAAAATATTTGCAATACAGCGGCTGTTGATGATGACGGTTGCATGTCTCTGTGCTGTGCTTACATGCAGGGTTAATGTGTTGAATTAGCAGGCAGGCCTAAACAGAAGAATAGCTGAAATATACATAATATGTAAGAGGATACAGTCACTCAATAATTAGATGAGAGTCATGTGGTACGATGGCCCAGGGACATATTGAAGAAGCGTATTGGGTCTCTGTGATAACCACTGTCTTGCAGTATGTGGGAGTGAAATGTTAGTATACAAAATAAAAACAGAACATGTAAGACTTATTTAAAAAACAAATAGAAATTATAGTGTGGAAATCCCATCTCTAACAAACACCACTGATGCTAAGCACAAGAACATTTAACTGACAGCTGATCACTTTCAAGTCGTAAGTTGATATTTTCTGAAGTAGCACAGGACATCATCCATCTCCAAAATAATTCTTCTCGCGAGTGTTGTCCTGGAATGACAAAGAGCCTACATGCTCCAGTGGCAGTAAGCTGCCAATCCGATTAATCGTTCCTGAAGACTCCTTCGCCACAGGCGCCTGTGCAATTTTTATCGGTTCTTCATGCTTGACTGTGTTGGAAAACAGGCCAAGGCAAAATTATACAGGCTTCTTCTCGGTTTTATGCTGGCGGATACACAGAGGCTAAACCGGTATATTTATCCGATTGCTCCGGGTGTGCGGGATTTCCCCATAAGATACTAATCCTGTCTGCTACATCTGACTGAAAACACGGAGAGAGCCTTCTTACGTATCTGCACATAACATGTGGTCTTACTAAGGGATTAAAGAACAGTCACCCTTCTTTGGTTTCAAACCATTATCCCTGTTTATACTCAATGACAGATATACAAACTGCCCAGTTGACAATAAATACTAAATACAAATACACATTCATTTCTTAATATATGCCTACTGGATTATTAGCAAAATTGGCATAAAGAAAAAAGCTGACTTTAAATATTAGACCTTATTAGGTACTGTAAATAAATTATAAATATATTCATTATTTCGGGTATATTCATTGGTGGGGACATATGACATGGGATAGAGCCGTAAAGCTTGTGCACATTACGCACGTTTCAGCCTTTTTCAAGCCTGCAGACGATGCAGCACCATCCCGAATTACACATTTGGCACCACGTTCAGAAAACTGACATAGACCGAAAAAAAAACCAAAGTCATCTCGCACCCTCAGCTCCTTTAACTTATTTCACAATATATAATTATCACACTAAGTCTGTACCTGGCCTGCCAGAAAATAGCGACCTGGTGAATGTCGTTTCCTGCACCGAGTTAAAATATTGATAACTTCTCTATCTCATACGCTTCTAAGCACAAGGATATACGCGACAGACAAGGATATAGACAGAGATTTAAATTGGCGAGGGTATAATTCGCTGGGGGGGGAAAAAAACAAGTGAAACGCTTCATTTGCTTACGTTTTAGTAGTGATTGGACGTACGTGGTAAGAGAAATAACACAATTCTACAGCGTGTAATACACACCACACTCATAAACATTCGCTACATAAAATGCATTGCGCCTGCAGCATCAGTCCCTTTATTTACTACACCGCTGCTTGTCTGCTATATCAGTGTCTTTATTTACTATACATCTGAATGTAACGCGCAGGCTACAGCAGTCTGTGTTCGCATATATCGCTGTGGCTTGCAGACCAGGAGGTCTATACTACGTTAAGGTTGCACTGGAGAATGCAGCATTAAGCAAGAACGCAATAAACGCACAGGCTGCCTATAGAAAGAATCCCCGACCGACCAAAAAAATGAATTTCACCTGATTCTCCATATACTCACGTTAAGGTCTGTCCTGGTCGCTTGTCGTCATAGTATGCCAAGTGGAGAAACCCTTCAGGCGACTCACGTACTTATTTGCGTCCAGACATGCAGCCTACCTCTCCTTGCGTTCTACCGGGATGCGAGCGACTAAGCAAATGCGGTACCCATACATCTCCATCACGCCCCGAGTCTTGGAGGCTGTGAAACGATCCATCTCGTCATCGCTTGTATTAGTAGTTGGGGTGTGAGAAGTCTTTAGGAAAGGAAGAGAATGACCCTAGCAGGAAGACAGGCACTTCACAGTGTCGGGCGAATACATGCGTCTGTGCTTCTGTCCGTCAATTTTTGGGAGAGGCGGAGACTGGGGTATTGGACGGGGGTGGGGGGGCGGAGGTTGGGACCTTGACTGGAGGTGGGGTTTTGGATGTGGGTGACATCATTCCAGGCTAATGAATATGTTTGATTGAGCGAAAACATCTAACGACTTTACTTCGGAGCATGTCTGCGGTCCTGCTTAGCTGCCCGTGAGGTAGGAAGATGGTGAGAGATAGAGAGGTATTCTAATGGAAGTGGAGGCTCAAAGTACTGAATATATTTAGACCGCAAGGCAGCAAACGGAAAATAACTTGGGGGAAGCTTTGGATTAAAATATTAAATATACTTATTAAATGAACAGATTATGTTACCAAATGACATACTGGATTACTGAAAAACTTACTTATTCAATTGCTTATACTAAAAAGAAGTATGATTCTGTGTTGGGACAATGATTATCTGGCATTTTTACTTCAAACACTTAGATGCTGACAATTTTGTGGAATATGGTACCTTACTTAAATTGTGCATCTATAACTGCCAAACTGGTGCCCCCAGGGCACTGTCCTTAACCCCTTCCCATTTACCCTGCTGACCCATAACTGCACTGCTGTACAGAACTCCACACCAGCGTCATGCTCGCTGAGGACACGATGGTGGTGCATCTCCTCAGCAACAGTGATGAGTCGGTGTACAGATTGGAGATTCAGCGCGTGGTGGACTGGTATAAGTCCAACAGTCTGATTGATTGTTGATGATTGCTGACTTCAGGAGGTCTCGTGTACAACAAGGTTTCTGTGGTAGACTTGGTCGGGCGCACCAAATTCCTTGGGGTGCTCCTGCCCACTGTTCTCACCTGGTCCCTCATCACCTCTTCTTTTATTTCCCAGGGACAGCTTCCCCCCAGACTCACCACATTCTATAGGGGCACCATTAACCCTTTTCCCGTGATAATTTCCCCATGCGAAATTTGCCTACCGTTTAATGATGCTCTGGGGTCAGATTGACCCCAAACACGGGATAGGGGTTAAGAGTGTCCTGACCAGTTGAATCACCTGGGTCGGAAGTTGCAACATGTCCAACTGCAAGATCCTACAGCATTGGCACCTCTTTGTCCATTCATGACATCTTTATGACACAGTGCACTGGTAAAACCCTCAGCGTTGTTAAGGATACCCCCATCACCTCCCTTTGTCCCCCTTCAGTCTGGCAGCAGGTACCAGAGGTACCCCCATACGCAGATTTGGATGATACGTTAACTCTGCTGTCCACCAGCATTTTCACTTTTAACCATTGGCACAGACATAACTATTGCTACCAATGCCAATTATAATTATTTATTGGTCTATTTATTATTCACTCATTCATAATATTTATGCGCAACTCTGCTGCTGTCATCATTACATATTCTACACATTCCAGCATTGGTTACATTCAAATTGTGTGTCATCATGTTTACTTTGTTGTCATTCCTGTTTTACTGTGATCTACAGAAATTGATAGCTAACACCATAACGAATTTCTCGCGATAATGAGATACTTATCACAAGTATACCTGTCTTGAAAAGAAAAACATTTTATGCAGCAATAAAGCAATATATTGCCGCATAACGCAATTTAAAATGTGAAGTTAGCAGAGTTCCCGAATCTACTGAATAGCCAGGTTATCCCATTAATGGATTTTTTCTTCCCTAATAAGATACATCAAGCTCGAATTGTGAAAGAGTGGTTAGGGAGTATGAGGAATCACTTTCACATGTGAATTGGCGACCACAGAGTCTTGACCTTAACCCCACTGAAAATCTTTAAGATGTACTGAAGAAGACTTTATGGAGTGGTTCAACTCACCTCTCATCAATACAAGATCTCAAAGAGAAATTAATGAAACCTGGATTAAAAAATGGTATCGGTATTTATCTCTTTATAACAACACAGCACACCTATAACGCTAAAGGGGAAACATTCTCGTTTTATCAGACCTTAAATACTGTAATTACTACTACGAGTTCATAACGTTTATCGTTTTCACGGGATGATGTCGTACCTCGTTATAGCGAGAAACGTTTCTCATCATAAAGTATAATGTGATGCGCCTGCTTTCTCGTTATAATGAGGTAGGTATCTTGTTATAACGAGAAACTGCAAATTTTATTTGATTATAGTGCCAGCGATACCGTGCCGTATCTAACTATTATTTCGTGTCACTGCATGCAGTTTATGGAAAATGGTTGTGACAAGAAGCCCTACTCTAATTAACTATAATCCATCTATCCATCCATTTTCTGTAACCGCTTGTCCTATTCAGGGTCGCGGGACTCCAGAGACTGCCACTGCGCTAAAACACGAAAAGTGAGACCCGCCCATTTCCGGTTTACGGCACTGACGCCGCCGTGCGTCAGAAGCCAATTCGCGCTTCTGATTGGTTCCCGTGCCTAGTTAGAAACTAGTCCTCTGCTTGGCGCGATTTTCAGATTGTTGTGATCTGGCTTGGCGGGAGATTGACGGGAGCTACGGCTACGAGTGACGCGACACGAGATTTAAATTGTGTCGCAGTTTTAGCTTCACAAATAAATAGCTATATGCGTGACTTCATATTGTGCTTGGTCTGATATTCAGCATGGACGACTTTTGCGTCTTTGTGGTTTTGGGAGTCAATGAACTGCCGCGCAAGCTGATAAGGTAACGCGGAAACTGCTTGACAGCTGAGAAACTGTTTACAGTAAACCCTCTAACTATTTCTGTTTTCTACTGAGTAGATAGTCGAAGCATTTTGCATTGAGTAGTTGCTTTTACTTTTTAAACTATGATTAGCCTATTCGAGTAACTGACCGGACACGATAGAGCAACATAACTATGCATGGCCGGGTTTAAATGGTTGTGCGTCGTCGCTGTAAACATTTAAATAGTTGATTATTGCACAAAGTATTTGGCATTACATGGAGAACGTCAAGCTTGTCCACCACTTAAGCATTTCCCAATTACTTCAATGCGTAAGTGGTAAAAAGCTCCAGGACTTATGCCGCCAACTTCGCCGCCGAATCACATCCAAACGATAATTAGCGGGTGTAACAGTGTTTTTTTTCCACATATATGGTTTTTATCATTTTATGTAAGACTGGATGATTTAGTCTAATTAGCCTCTTGTGTTCGATGCGTGTCTTAGGCACGGAGGCACAGCTTCAGATTTCTTGCCCGTTTCTCCGTCCTCAGTGTCGACGAGGGTCTACAGCGCTCTGTTGCAGTACCCCCGAATGTCCGCCAAGCGGTGCTGTTCTCACACGGAAGGTGGAGGGAGCACACTGCCGTAACCGTGGGACTGACTGACACGGAAGGCGGGACCATCGCTTTGGGGCAACTGACACCAGATCACAAGTGAGTTATTTGGTCTTTCGGGGTGTTCTGTCCGTCAGACACATGCGCGACTTTTCTAATCGTGTTATTTTAAAGGTGCCTATTATGGGAATGCTGGGAAGCAGGAACAAGTGGGCAGGTTTCAACCTTAACTGTCAAGTTGGAGGGAGGCAGGCTGGTTAGTATCAGTATATCTAACATTATTCAATTTATATAAACCTGTATAAAAAGCTCAATACCTTAATTTTTGTAATTTTTTAAATATCCGAATGTGGGACTGTATTGACATAAGTATTAAAATTTTGTGGGCGTTAAACAGGTCAACAAGGACCTTAAGAATACTTCTTTTGATGAACTCCTAAACTCACAAAAAGAATGTACCCCTAAGGTGAGATTTTGTCACTTATCAATACCAATAAATGTACTTCCTTTTTATTTTGTAGAATTATACAATTTGACTTGAATTAATTATGTAATACTCTCACGTAAGTTCTGCTGAAACCCTGAATGGTATTTCTAGAAAACATTTAGTAAACGAAGAGTGTTCCAGGGTAACTGTGTAGTAAACTGCTCTGAGCGTTACCCCGTTACCCTTTCTGCCGCAGGGCGCTGCTCCCTTTCCTGTCTGTGAAGCTCGCGGAAAGCGGAAGAGAGGCCAAGATGTGATGGAAGACCAGAGTAAGGAGCAGGAGAACGTCTGTCCCAACGGCGCCCTGTCTGACAGGTCCACGCCGCGCCGGAGGGGCAGGGGTGGTTCCCGCGGCGGGAATGCTCGGCTCTTTGCCCAGAAGGACGCGTGCACCCCTCAGGACCACAAGGGCAAGCAAGCCAGGACTCCAACGCAAGCTGGTAATCTCAGATGCCTCGGTCTTCGTCTCGTATCTCCTTGATGTTATCAGTTCTCATCCTGTCTTTCCCCCCTTTATTCTGCCTCTTTTGGAGAAGTCTCTTCGGACAGACCTTCATGCCGCTGGGGTCAAAGTCTTTGCCCTATTGACACCCAAACGGCGATTCTGATTGGAGGACAGGGCTCCAGGATGCAATTCTGTAAAGACCCCATGTGGAAACTGTGTACAGGTAAGGTGCCTGATTGTGGGTAACAGTACGCCGTATCTCCCAGAATACCCCAAGAACACAAAGCACTATTTAATGATGCCTAATATCCTATGTAGGCTTCTGACCCCCTTGCGACCCTGACCAGGATAAGCGAATGAATGGATGGCTCAAGATACTATATAGAAGGGGGGGGGGGTGACAGAAAGATCTATGATTGCACAAGGAGTCGTGATTACATTTTAAAATTATTTATATTTGAATGGCACTTTAATTATCGCTTTTATATGCTGCTAAAAATAAAATGTTAGATAATTTTAATGTTATGGCAGGCCAAGTGCGGGTTAAGACTTTGTGGCTATCATCAGAAGGTTGCTGATTCATACCCCCAGCTGGGGAATTTTGGGCCATTGACCAAGGCCCTTTATATCAGCTGCAGTAGAGGTGCTGACTGAGCCTGAACCGCGACTCCCAAACTCGCTGTCACCTTTTTATGTAATTCTGTCTCTCGGGGAGCAAGATGGGATACGCGAAGAGGCAATTTCCCCACTGAGATGAATCAAGTATCACTGCTATTTTATTCATGGAATTATATTTGCCTAATTGTATGGTACCTGTTGGGCAGGTTCGAAGTATATAGCAATTTTATTATGCTGACTGCGTAACTCAGCATGTTACATTTACTAAAATGCTGTATAAGCTCCAGCATCTTTTTTACCTTCTCTTCCACTGATTCTATTGTCAGAAGAGAGCTCACTTATTGACAATAGGTTTTGTGTATTTCACTTGTGTAGAAGCTGTGAAACATGAATATTTCTGGACGTGATCCTGAATGTGTGCCGTGCACAATGTGGAGAGACCTTATCTTCTCTTAGAGGACATGTCGTGGATGGCAGCAGAGACCCTGGCAGAGGGCCCCACCCCCGAAGGCCGCATAGGCCACACGGCCACCTTCGATCCGGAGTCAAAACGGATCTTTGTCTTTGGCGGATCTAAGAACAAGAAGTGGTTCAATGATGTCCATATCTTGGATACCCGCAGCTGGCGCTGGACCATGGTGGAGGTGAGAAATAGTGCTCTGACTTTTTTCTTTTTTAACCCTTTTCCCGTGATAATTTCCCCATGTGAAATTTGCCTACCGTTTAATGATGCTCTGGGGTCAGATTGACCCCAAACACGGGATAGGGGTTAATACATAATACAACAGTTATTCCTGTTGTTAACTGGGCTTCTGACTATACAGAGGATAATATTCAGAATTGTGCTACTTCTCTGCCACTGTAGGCCCAAGGCAAAGTACCCCCCCTCGCCTACCACAGCTGCAGCCTGTTCCGCGGAGAGCTTTTTGTATTTGGGGGGGTGTTCCCTCGTCCCCATCCTGAGCCGGATGGCTGCAGCGACTCACTTTACATCTTTAACCTTGAACTGGCCATTTGGTACCAGCCCATTGTTAATGGGGACCGGCCCGCACCACGTTCTGGGTAAGAAATGAGACTTGTTTGGGTTTAATATAATTGACTGGGAAACTGGAACGGGTCTCAACTCAGCTGTTTGGCTTGCTTTCTGAATGAACCAGAACCAGGGATGATCTTTAACCTCCCTTAGGCATTCGGCATGTGTGCTTCAAGGGAAAATCTTCATGTTTGGAGGCTGGGACACGCCTGTCTGCTTCAACGACATGCATGTGCTGGACCTGGGTGAGTCGTCCAAAGGTGGCTCACAGCTCACTTATAGTCAGCCTGTAATGTAGTCTGTAGATAAAGTATCACATGCAGGGTTGCCTGTCTGTGTGTAAAAGGGCAGGATGACGTCTCGTGGCTGACGAACTGAACCAGGGGTTGTACCCAAGTCTCTGTTACAATATCTAAGTGTATAAATGTGGAAATGGAATATAATTAAGTGTATGGCTGCCTTGTTTGTGACTGTGCCGTATTCGCCACTTGAATATGAGACCAACGGCCCCAGCACTACTTTCTATTTATACATGCAGTTTTTACAGCTGCCCTTGAGCGTAGAATGCGTTCAGTGTTTATTTTAGTGATTAGGGCCTGCAGTGATACCTTGCTTATGACTTTACCCTAATGTGTTCTGGCAAAATATAAATGGTCAGTCTTGGATTGTGAATGATGACTCTATATTCTGACTGATATACTTTTCATGTGAAAATTTATGGTAGGTGTGTGAAACATTGCTGCAGGACAGTATCTTTATTATTTTTTTTTTTTTAGGGCTGATGGAGTTTTCAGCGGTGAGGACTTCTGGGACCAGCCCGTCCCCTCGGAGGTCAGGTTAACCGACACAGAATACCGACAGACCGTCTCCTCATTCAAAGAACACCAGTTGCAAATTGAATGTACCTTTGCAAACATTCAGATTCACATTCAGAGAATGCACTCAGAAAGTAAGCCTGCCTTTCCCCCGATTTTGATGCTCGTGAGACGCTGCGCCGGGATTCTCTCAGATGTTGACTTTGATATCTTATTACTTTTCGCCCTCTACTCCTTCACAAAGTATCACCACGGACAGACTGTTTACTGCCAAGGGTATTATTCAGGATTGGATTATTCAGGATTCTTCCCGGGGTGTTTGTAGGCATTCCTAAAGCAACATATGAACCTAAACCACAAACTGGTGAGCAGCAGGGTGCTGGTTTTCATTTCCCAAGACGCACTCGGGCACTATATATTCATAATTATTCCTATGGCCTCCTTAGAACATGTAGAAATTTTGTGTGCAGAGGATGCAGACCTGCTTATTAGCGAGCAAGTGAGTCACCGTGAGCAAACGAGGGCAGCCAGACCAAGTGTGGCTGCAGTATTGATCATCATCAGTGAGTCAGATAAATAGTCAAATGACGGGAGCCTGCCTGCCACAGCAGGGCTGTGCTGTGCTACGAGCATTGATATCACTCTCTCCCCTACAGCAGGCAGGGCTGGGCTGTGCTACGAGCATTGATATCACTCTCTCCCCTACAGCAGGCAGGGCTGGGCTGTGCTACGAGCATTGGTATCACTCTCTCCTCTACAGCAGGCAGGGTTGTGCTGTGCTATGAGCATTGATATCACTCTCTCTCCTACAGCTGGCAGGGCTGTGCTGTGCTACAGGCATTGATATCATTCTCTCCCCTACAGCTGGCATGGATGTGCAGTTCTTTCTGACTCGAAGTTTCTGGTCCATGGAGGATACAATGGCAACAATGCTTTGACTGACTCGTTCATATTTAACACGGGTATGGTAAATACTTTCACTAGACACCTTTCATGTGTTTTTTTTAAGTAATAATAGATGGAATGTGGTTTTGAAACTACAGTAAATGCAGTTAACACACCCTGTCAGTCACTTGCCTGATTTACCCCCACTGGGAACCAGTGTAATAACCAAGGGGAAATGAAAGCAGTTGTGATTGGCAGCACATGATAACTCCGCCCACTGCGCATTGTGAAGCTCATTGCTAACAGGGACATGGAGAGTATAACCAACATGTAACTCAAACTTGATTGCTAGGAAAATCTATCACAGATTCCCGTCATGGTCTGCTCTGATTTTCCATGTACAGCTTGTGACCGATTAAGATCAATGCATAGATCCTTAAGTTAGGGCAAGGTACTGTAACTGTGAAGCAGGTGAACAGACCCGCCGTTGTGATTTATCCTGAATAGATGGCCTTCTTCAAGGTGTGTTGACTTGATGTGAGCATACGTATAAATGATGTGTGATAAAACATGTGTATGTGAATCTTTTTTTTTTTCCTATGTCCTCTATTACTTTGCAGACACAAGCTGCTGGACCACAGTTATTAACACCCAGTTGTCTGCTGTGCCCAGAGCTGGACATTCCATTATCACAATGGCAAAACCAAGCACAGAGGTGTGTCACAGAATGCATGCATGCACACACTAACCAACACCTATTCTGATGTGTGTGTACCTCATGTGGGATGTGCTTATGTACAGTATGCACGTATTGCAAATAAGATTTTTGCTTTTGTTTTTAAAAAAGTTCAGAGTAGTGGCCCCTTTACCAGGGTCTTTGGAGGATATTGTTCAGTACTTTTGGTTATCTTGATGAGATGTGGGCTCCTGATGTCATTCTCAGGGTTCTACCAAAGACGAGGAGGAACCAGTGTCTGACGGTCTGCCTCAGATCCTGATGGTTTTTGGTGGTGGTGACAATGAAGGCAGCTTCTTTTCAGACTTGATGACTGTGGTGATTGATGATTTGCTTGATTAAAGTGTGCGTGTGTGTGTGTGTTGGGGGGGTCTTCCATTGAGCTTATCAGTTGTTGTTTATCATATGCGTTATACAAATTTCTGAAATGTGAATTTTGTTGTGCTACATTTAAATAGGATTCCTTTCCAGCTTACGGAAACTTTCTCCATGTTTCACCCTTTTCTATAAAGTAAAGTCTCAACTTAAAATCAATTATGTCAGTTACCGAAAGAGCTGTCTAAAGGTTAATAAAGTTTTAATTTTGATTGTTTTGTGTGTGTTTTCTGCATATCTTTTGCAAATGTTTACCACTAAAGTTCTGATATTGGTGAATGTTTTTTGGGTAATTTATTTAAGAAGCATGTCCGCTTGATAACATCATCAGGCGAGAGTCGTCTGTCGGTCGGCAACCCTAGGTCACCCCAAGAAATTTATTTCTGACTAAGGGCCTGCGTATATCTCGATTTGTTTTTTGTGTCTCTGGATTAATTAGCGGATGGTTTCATGGTTATGTACCTCGGAACTTCCATTTTATGACAAAATGAAATGGGTAATTATATTACTGCTAGTCAGACCTGGATTGCGGGGTTTGTCGCTAAACGCCACTTCGCAGGTAGGGAATAGTTAATCCAGATACGAGTGAGACCGGAAAAAGCCGAAGCTGGATTCCGACGTATCCCCCTCTCCTCCCTTCCTCACGGCGATGTAGCGCGGTAGCCATGTTCCCTGGCGCCTGTTCCGGTATCGAGACTCAGTGCAGAGCCTGACGGCCGCTCGGCCCAGTCCCGTCGCTCACTCGTCGCCTGCGGACGCCTGCCCTGTCCGGAGGACCGCGGCCCCCGGGAGAGGATTCCACACGTCGAGTATTTGCGAGCCGTTTCCGAATCGCTGACGGATCCCCCCCCCCCGTATCCCAGTGACCCACCTTCACTGTTAATCTGCTTTTCGCCGCCGGGAAACGACGGCTCGGGAGCCGGCGGAGCTGCGCTGCCGTCTCGGAGTAGGCTGCCGGCTGCCTGACTGGGCGACTGACTGACTGACTCGCCCGCCCGCTGCGTCCGGACCGGCGGGCTGCAGCCGTACGCGGGACCGCAAGTGGAGGGGGTTTGATTTTCATACATTTTTGTGCTTTTCTTTAAACCCCCCCCCCAAGCAGCGAAGATCGCCCAAGTCGCGCTCATTTGGCCTAAAGTTGGATCCGCGGTCTCGATTTGAACTGGAAGCCGCCGAGCCGGCCTCGGCTGACAGCTCCCCCCCCGCCGGGTTCCGCCGGCCGGCCGCGCTCTGCAGCTGCTCCCTTCGCTCCCCGGAGACGGCAGGATGTCAGCCAAGTGCCTCCGACTCGGCCAGAACCCCGGGCGTCGATCTTAAAGCCTCCCCGAAGCGAAATATCCTCATTTTTCTTGCACGATAAGCGCTTTGGCCGCTGGGTGTTTTTTTTAGACTGCGGCCGGCTGGCCGTATGGTCGTTTTCGGGGGGCTTCAAACTTTAGGTCGGCGGCTGGCGGCCGCCCGCGGACGCGCGTTTTCGGCGTAGGCGCCTTTCGGGAGGCGACTTGTTGGTCTCGGTAAGCCCGGCCGGCCAGCCAGCCTCCGGGGGGAATTGCTAAGTATCAGTTATTTCCCCCCTCCTGAAGACACACCGAAGCGCGGCTACGTAGCTATAAATGTGCGCCCGGTTCTGAGTCGCTTCTTGTCCTCGTCTACTTTTTTTTTTCTCCTTTTTTATTTTTTCTTTTTCTCTTTTTGAAAACCCCCCATAAAATGTCAACGCGGCCGCCATTGTTAACAGTCATCGAGAATCCCCCCGCACAGGTAAGGCGAACATTCGGAAACGCAGCCCGAACATTACACCCCTCATCCGAAGCCGACTCGGTGTCCGCCGCGGCCCGGGAGGAAGCGGGGTTCAGTGCGCGGCTACCGCGATAGGCACCTTTCTGAAGTGAGGAAATGCCCGGTGCTGCCCGGCCGTGCGGTTTATCCCGGCCGGCCGAATTTGGTAAAGAGATTTTTTTCATTTTCGAGTGGATTTAAAGTTAGTCTCACGCCTCAAGCCTCCACGGGCGGTAGCGGCGCCGCGTCGCCCGCCTTTAACGGGCGATAAACGGGGAACCGACTGCCTCTCTTAGTGGGTGATCCGCGTAAAGTTTATATCATTGTTTTATTTTCGCACCGTGACGCCGCCGCCGGCTGTTGGAGCTCCGCTGCCCGTCCGCCCGGGTTCGCCACGATGCCCGTTGCGGAAACCGGGCCTGGGTACAGCTAAGCCTGCGTTGGGCATTAAGCTGAGAGGTTACACCTTAGCTGGCCAGGAAGGAACTTTTTATAGAATTACTTTGTGTCGATAAACATTTGGTATTGACCCCGGAATAGATCGCCCGTTTTAAATACGGGAGATCGCTGCCAAAAGTAGATGCTTTTCAGGGATGTGGAGTTTGGCGGACCTTGTGTGAGAGTGTGTGTGCATGTGTGAGTGTGTGTGTGTGTGTGTGCGCGGAGCTGTAACCTTGCTTGGGAAATCCAGCGACCGTGCTGTTCCTGAAATGGGACTCGGCAGTGCCTAAGTAAGACATGTAACTGACTGCAATAAAATGCCCTATTGTGTTTGCTCAGGGCTTAATCTGCAAAGGGAGGTTTCAGAGCCTCCTGGTCTAAATACATTCTGGTAAAACTAGGGCTGGTAAGTCCTTCTGTTTTTTCCCCCCTTCTTTCGGTGACCTTGGGGGAGTTTGATCAGGAGAGCCTGGTTATTAATGACTTACCTGGTACCAATACACAGTCAACCATTTTAAAGATGCTTGCCAAAGATTTGACTTGCTGAGCGAAAACATTTTGGCAAGCAACCATTTTAAGTGTGTGGAATAAATTTAGCTAGCTTTTACATTTTTTTTGTAACAATGTTGCTCATGATCTGTTGTAGTTATTTGGACATTTCGTTTTTGACATTTGGTACGTTTTAGATAGGTTTCTGTATCTCTATAAATGGCATATCTGTCTGACAGTGCAGGTTTAACTATGATGGAGTAGAGTCCTGTTTTTTACTCTTGTGAAAAGCACACCCTTAGTGTCAACATTTGTTACCGCATACTAGGCCATTCTCAACCATGACATTGAAAGGGCAAGATTTGACACACCAGTGTTTTATTAAAACATGCAGCATCTTGAAATGTCTGGTTTCAGAATAATAAGTGTATTTGGTCATCATGAAAAATGAATAGGTATGTATTGGATTGTCTGTTTTCAGATTCTTACATGCCTTGCTTTTCATGATGACTTTGCTAAAGTTTTGTAAGACTTGGGAAACAGGTTTCTTATAGGTTCAGACGGTGTTTGAAACCCTCACCCCATCATTTTAAAATGCTTCTAATGAAAGCTTTATTTCTTTGGTTGGGTAGTACTTTAAAAAAAATATATATTTTTATTGATTATGCCATGTAAGGTCACCGTAACAGGCTGTGGTGTGGGTCTGCATTCAGCTGCGATCTGCCCTTTCGTTTGCAGTTTGGCGACATGAACTTGTCTCCTTTATGGTATCTGTATTTTGGAACTAGTGATCCAGTCACAGTTTCAAAGGTGAGCTTCTGATTAAGTTCCTCAAGGTATCTTTATGGGCACAGCTATTTTACCTTTATGAAGTTAACTGTCTTTGAAATAAACTACTCTGAAAGTAGTGTGGAAGTAGGGTGTTCCCAGTAATTTGGTAATGGGTTCCCGGACTGCTTTGACTAGTATCAGATCTTTAAACTGGCCCATGCTACAACTAGTATCCTTTTGTTTAGTAACTCCTGATCACGGTAACAGAACTTGTAACAATGTTGGTAGTATAAAACTTAAAAGGGACGTTGGTGTTGCATTATTTGGAAAGTTAATGTTTGCCAAGTTGCTTCCTACTGTTTTCCTGGGTCATCTTCAAAGGTTTAATCAGTTAGTTGTGCCCTAACTTTTTCAATGGTTAACTGAAAATTCATTTTTTTAAGAAAACGTATAGAAAAGGGGAAGTAGTCTGGTCACCCAGTCTTGTTACGTTCATATGAGAACATGATTAAGATGATGTATGAAATGTAGCCAGTCAGTAACTGGTATAATTGTGCGGCCAAACCTTGAGGTATGCTGTTTAACATTTTGTGTTAGATGCTATTACATGTATTGTGGGTATACATTTTATAAGTTCTTTTTTGCAGTTATGTACAGTTAAACTATTTATAGTTGTGTACAGCTGCCCCGTTGATGAGACGGGCAAGACTACCAATTAATGAAAATTGATGTTCTTAAGAGGCCATATTTTATTAGATTACCTCACAGCCATAGTTACTATGTGGTAACTAACAAAAGCAGATGTTGCTCTTAAGTCTACTTGCTGTTGCAGTGGCATCATTCGCTCAATTAGCCTCCAGCATTCACCAGTGGCTTTTGTGAGCTAAATATATTGTGATTTTAAGGATAACCTAACCAAAAAAAAGGTGATTTAAAAAACTCTTTGAATTAGTAAGAAGTGCACCAAGCCCAGTTTTTCAGGGCTGATATGAGCCTTATACCTGGACAGAGGGTATCTCCCAATATGAGTACCGATCCGATACCAGAGCTATTTTTAAACTAGTAAATTCGACTGAAAAAATGTATGCTGAAAAAATAATTCTGATTAGCCAAAAACATGCATAATGTGCTGTTCCACCTCATGTGTACATCTTGTTTTATGCATTTTTAAGGCATTTGCAGTTCGATCCGAATATCTTTCAAGAGACTATATGCAAGTGGCGAAAGTGCCCCACGATTTTTCTCCCACTGGCAACAGCGTCACGTACACTTTGTCACGATAGCAGTCCCTCGTGTATCTCAAGCTGTAACAAGTGCACAAAACATACCAAGCTAGCAACTCCCAAATCATCCATTGATTTTCTTTTTTCCATATTGCTCGCATTGTCTTGCATAGTGTGTACTTTTTTTTAGTGGGATTTTACACTAAATGATACTTTCACATCTCCAAACTTTGTTTTTTTCGCTGTGCTTCTAGTTGTTTCAAGTGTAAAATGCCTCCAGGTTGCAGACAGGTTTGATAGTTGGCTTTACAAGAATGCAAGTAGGGTTGCCACTAACGACTATTTTCCTATGGATTAATCTATTGACTTTTTTTTTTTTTTTAAACTGATTCCGGACCTTTTACTTTAACAAAAACACAGTCATTGCAGGACCTGGGCTTTTCGGCACTGTTATACAGACATCATTTTCGCCCCCAAAATTCAATAAGCAGATCAGTAGTATGCATAAAATATTAATGAGATGCATATTGTGATGCCCAAACGTTAGTAATTTGTATAAATTTGACATAAACTTCTTAAATTCAGATAGCGGAGCGTGTCACATGTGAAAGTTTTGGCAAGTCACAGAAGTGATAAGCACTGAAGTGGCAGTGAAGAAAGGGACAGCTCAACAGCCACAGCAGAGGATTAAATCGAGAGGTTAAGCAAGGTAAAAAGACATTGGTGGGTGGCAGTACCTTAAAGGTTTTTATTTTTTATTTAGTGTCTGGTTTCGTTTTTTTGTTTGTTTACGATAACACTGGTCCCAACGCGCCCGAACACACACTGGCACAGTCAATCAATGTAGAATAAGCCCAGATTTTAGCCTAAACATTTTGACGAACACTTATTCAATGGTAATTCTAAGGTGGCTATAATAATGAGTGTATTTCGCAGGTTACTAATGGCAATTTAATAAACATGAATAAAAACCACCGTAAGTGGTGTCATCTACTCCCTTAATTATGTAGTGGTATTAAAGGTAATGAATGAACGTGTTTTAGAAATCATAAAGGTAATATCATTAAAATAATAAAAAAGAGATGCGTCAATTTAAAATATTGATAATAATAATATTTCAGCATCAACTTCATTGACTGTCTCAACAGCCCTAAATGCAATTTGCATTT
>JAODKL010000002.1:23079771-23091231 GCA_026780765.1 Petrocephalus schoutedeni | reverse complement strand
CCTTGCCCCTGTTGCCTCTGGCTTGCTCACTGGGCGGAGGGGGGGGGGGGGATGTGGCTGAGATAATGTAAAGCGCATTGAGACAGTGTAATGTGGAAATGCGCTATATAAATAAAATTGCATTGCATTGCAATGTGTAAGTGAATGGAATGAATAACAATGAAAAAGTATGTTGAGTAAAGAATGTCACATGCTGATTTTAAATCGGAACCCTGTTTATGCCTGGATCTGGTCAGTAAAAGTCGAGTTGGTTGGGGGAGCTGTTTCTGTGATACACCTGGAAGTAGCACATGGCCTGTTAGCCTGTGTGTGTGCGTGTGTGCCTGTGCGTGTGTGCCTGTGTGCGTGTGCCTGTGTGTTCACCTTTGCTCCACTGTCCTTCCCTGTGTGCTCTGTATGGCTCCTAACCTGTGGACCCCACACCCTCTGTGCCCCACCCATTTCTCTGGGGGGGGGGGCACCGGGGATGTTGGTTTTCTCCCCTCAGCCTGAACACCCCCGGGTCCCGCGCCTCCACCGCCTCGGCAGCCGCTGTCCTCACCTCCTCCTCCTCCTCCCGCTCGCGTCACCAAAAGTCCCTGTCCTCCTCTGCCCACCCCAGCCCCCTCGACTTCCACGCACAGCGCCCCAGGCAAGTGTGAGAGATGCAGGAGCGAGGGGGGCTCCCCGAGGAGGGCCACCAAACACTGGCCGGGGAGATGGTAGCTCTGGGCGGGGGGGTCTACCATGGCAGTCAAGGGCCCTTAACCCGCTACAGCCCGTCCTCCTTAAGCGCTGCTGCCCCGAAGTCAAACCCCTCCGTTTTGGACCCCTCTGCGCTTCCAGCCCTTTCCAGCCAACATGCTGCTGAGGCTGTCCTGACTCTCAGGCCCCCCCACCGCACCCCCCCAGCCCCGCACCCCAGCACCCAGCAGTGCCGTCCGCCCCAGCTCCCGCGTGCTTCTCGCCGTGTATGGCTCTCGCCTCATAGCAGGGGCAGCACTGCTGAACTTGGTCCTGGAGAGCCCAGTTCCTCCTGTGTGCCATCTGCCTTACTTCCTACTGAGCCAGCTGTCGCTGGGGGTGTGGCACCGTGAGTCACAGCATAGCGCTGAAGGTGTGAGAGTCCCAGGGCAGCTCGGTCATGCCGGGGTTCAGTGTGGCTGCACGTGCTGGTGGTAGAGAGTCGAAGGGAAGGAACACCTTGCCTTCCCACATCTTGCAGTATCGTTTTGATGTTGAGCTGATCTGAGAGGTGGCCAAAGGCTGCAGGACTTTTATCATTTTTTATTGTCCAACTTTTTAAAATTGTTTTTTATTGTCCAACTATTGCTGTATCCAGTTACATAAAGGGCCTTTGAGGTCTCAGTTAAGCAGCTGAATGTAAATATAATGAAAGCACCTCTGGATATAACTGGGGATCCTTTTTTGAAAAAAAAAAATAAAACTGGTTATAAAAGCATTGGAAAAGGCATCAAAGGTGGATCCCACTTTTAAACGACCCCCTTTTTTAGATTACACTACCTAAACAGGGACTCTGCATTCATCAGAGCTGTGTATTTATGGGATAGTGGTTTAAGGCTGATCTGTTACATGCAGTGAACTTGGGCTCTTCAGAACCTGGTTGGGGACCCCTAGCAAAAGGTACTGTGGGCAGCATCGAGTCTGCTGACTGTGTGCATCTGTGTAAGCGTCACATACGCAGTCAGAGGCATATGAGAGAATATGTATACACACACTCATGAGGTACGGTGCAGTGCTCTGTTGCAGACTCTCAAATCACATCTTGATTTTAGCTTCATTGTTTTGCTAATACTGATGCTTGTCATCATTGGGGCGATAATTTTACGAACTTCGAATGAGTACTGCAGCGAAACTTTGGCAGTTTAAATTGACAGCGTATGTAATGGATGGATTATGTAAAATGAGTGTGTGTGTATATATCTGTATATCCCTCGGTACGTGCTATATGGAGTGGGCCCGAGCGCCCTGCTGTGTTGTGCATGTGCGCTCCTCTTAAGAAGCGCTGTAGTGAGAGTTTCAACCAAAGCCATGCTCCTAGTAGTGCGAAACACGAGGCTTCAAAGCACAAAGTGGGCGGGAATGTACGTGTGCGGCCAGTTGCCGAATGGTTTAATCCACTCCTCTTTAGTTATAGCGCTGTTTCGCATTTGGGTAGAGCCTGCAGTGATTGGTACTCCAGCATAATCCCGCCCACCATGAGTTTTGAAACCCCATTTGTCCTGCCACTGCTGACACCATACCTTATTGGTCAACTCTTAAAGGGATGAAACCGAGAGATCCTCTTAGAATTTAATTTCCCCAACTTCACTGTTGCCCAATTTCTCCCATTCTGGCTGGTATTTGCTGCCCTAGGTAACCATCCATAACATGAGTGTTTCATATGTCACGCCCCTCTCATTGCCCGTGTCCACTGAGCATTCATTGTACTGCGGCAGCTAGCGTTAGCCGCTATCACAGTTCCGGTCATTTAAACTTTTATCTTAATCTGTTTTTCTAACAACAAAAATGTTAAAGGTAGGTAAACTGTAATGGTGAAAATGGCATGCTTAGAGTGGTGAGGAAATGTCGAATATTGATTTTATTACAGAGGGCAATAGAATGAACTGGAGATGAAGTTATTTTGGCATAGCCATATTGGGTCAGTGGGGCCTTGATGGTCCTGTTGTATGTTTAAGACCAGCTGAGCCATCCTGCAGGTAGCTCAGGGCCTCCTTTAGCATGCTCCTGTGTCTGATTTTTGTAAATGTGCCTCTTTGAGTTGTTGAATTTTTGTTTCCTCTCCGAAAAATAATATCTGTCGTGTTGGTTATCGGGGGCTCCTGGCGATGCTTGTCTGAGCACTGCTGTATCATAAAGTTTTAAAAAAATAATTTTCTTAAAAATATGTGCAGCACTGCTCCTCAAAGATTTCCTGGGGTGTCTCCCTCGGCCCAAAACGTCAGCAGCACCGCCGCCGTGACGGACCGCACCAACTTCCCCAGGGGAGTGGCCAGCCGAAGCACTTTCCATGCCGGCCAGCAGAGGGCGACGAAGGACCAGCAGGCCTCTGCCTACAATGCCCCCCCTGCCTCCCCCTCTCTCTCCCACGGGACAAGCCAGCCACGGCGTCCCGGAGCAGCAGGCATCTTCAGCAAGTTCACTTCAAAGTTCGTGCGCAGGTAAGACTGTCACGGTGGTGGGTGACGTGTGTAAGGTCAGGGCTCCGCGTACTCTTTGTGCAATGTGGGGGGGTTAGGGTTTGGTTTGTTGGGAGGAGGGTGGTGGAGGAGTAGCTGGTAGAGGTAGCAGTAGAGAGCTGGTGATGAATGAAAGAGGCATGAGAGAGGGAATGCTTTTAGAGAAGCTCTCCTTTTAAGTCCTCCCTCTCGTCCCTCTTCAGTTTTCTGTTGTCTCTGGATTTCAGAAAACTATCAAACTGGTGTAGTGGTCTAGGGCTCTGCTTATGTGCGCTTCCCCGTGTTGAGGTGTATGTGCTGCAGTCGGGATGTAAATGAAAGAGCTTAAAGGGAAATGGATTGAGGTGCGGCATGCTGTCCGTGGGGGCCGGGCCGGTCATCCTGCTACTGCATTCAGCAGCCCTGGAACCCAGGCAGGAAGCTTCTGCAGATTGATGACTGGGAAGGTAAAGATGGAGAAACGGGCAGTGATTGCCACTTAAGCATCCTTTGGGGAGCTTTGGGGTGACTTGCTCTCATCACGGGGGCTCATCCCGCCAGGCGATTTTTTTATTTATTTTTTTGTTTTCTTACAAAATCGGAAAGGCTGGCCTTCGCGTTTCTCAGTCGCCTTTGACTGACTCCTTTTTCTTAAAACGTCGGTTTGTTACGGGTCCAAGCAGAGAGAGCTGCTGGATCCCTGTCGTGCTTTGTCTTTATTATTGTATCCTCAAGGTGGCCAATGTGTGTTCCAAGAACTGTTAATACAGTTTTGTAAAACCTTTGGGTCTTAATTTAGGAGGAGAAATGAACGTCTCTGGCTCTAAGTGTTGTTTCTGTATCACATGGTTATATGTGTGCATGTCAGCCCTGCCCAAGTCACAATGAAAATGACATTTTTGCTGCTACATCAACGTTTCTAAAAACTGGTAAGTAGCAGGTAATTCATGGTAAATTGAAACCCTTTTGTCAAAGACTTGACAAGAGCTGTGAAAACCTTCAGGTCTGGAAGCTTTAAGCATTCACTTCAGAAGTGCCAAAACAGAAATAAGCCAGCATTTATATAAATATATTTTTAAATAAATAAAAACACTGTCACCCCCAACTAACTGTCTTGGCCAAGACTGGTACTGGCTGATTTTCTTTGGGATACATCTGGTTGTTAAGCACTAATTTAGTGACGTGTCCTTCACTACCCAGAGTGATAGGTGAGAGATGCCACTTCCAATAGGCTTATTTCTGTACGGTAACCTGCAGAGTCGCACGCACACACTAAAGCACAATCCGTCCTGTATGTCTGGGGACTTAACACTAACAGTTCATCGTAATTAATCATGCTTAACCCCAAACTGCCAGCGTCTGAAAGTGATGGGATCTGGGTGCAAGTTTTTAAAGCTTTTTTTATTACTAGTTTCTTGGGACATTTCCACGCACTTTGGCTTTGATGAAATTGTCCCTCTAGATAGCAGAGTTTCCCCACATCACAGGGACCCGGGATCACACAGAGGGGGGGGTTATGAATGCCCATTGAGATGCTTTTTCTAAAGCTCTGCAGCAGGGCAGAGGAGAAGCGGCACCCAGTGGCCTGCTTGACGTAGTTTTGATTAAAATACTGTTCTCTGCTAATTAAAACGCATGTTAGAATCTGCAGGGAAGCCCTGTGCGGTGTGGGGCTTCAGGCGGTCTGTGTTTAATCGCGGGTGCTTCATTCTGGGCACTGCGGTTGGCAGCGGCCATAATTCACCTTGGGGAGAGGAAACCCTCTTCAGGGAATGTCCATGTCATGTCTAGTAGGTGTATTATAATTCCTGTGCCGAGGTTCTGAACGACTAATGATGAATGTCCTCAGAATCAGAGCCCCCTGCGGACGGGCCTGCTGGGTGTATTTTAAGGGGCCACTGGATATTGGAGAGGAGCTTCTGCAGGGGCTCTGGTCCTCCATGGGCTGGAAGTTTCTGCACTCATACACCAGAAGCAGTTGTGCTGCTGTGACAGCTGTGTTACCACACTGTTTCATCATGGTCACAACTCTGCTCTGATACATGCTATTAAAGTCGGAATCCTGACGGGGGGGCAAGAAAAAAATCTTCACTTAAAACCTCCGCTTTGAAGACGCCTCCGTGGTGACAGTTACCATGGTTACCTCTGAGGTATCGCTTTCCCTAGGACCAAAAATACATCAGCGGTGGATGGGGACACAGTGGCATATTGTTGCTCGTGCTGCTTGCGGAGCCCGTAGACACAACACGGAGCGCGCGGGCGCGAGTGCTCCGCTTCAGGGCCGTGTTCATCACAAGTGGCCCTTATCCCAGGCTAGCTATGACCGTGTTCCTAAAACTAGCCTCTTGCTGGCATTTATTTTGTCCCCAGTGTAAGCTCTGTTCTGCCACTGTGGTACACGCCATCTCCAAAGTCAGGTGTGGCCCCCGTTTCCCAAGTGTAACTAGTAGTGGGATAGTACATTGCATAGAATAATGTAATGAATGTATTGCTTTTCCTGTAACGAAGTACTTAAATGTGCTTTCGATCCGAGGCAAAGTACCCTGGGTTTACAGGGGTTTTTTTTTTCCTGGACTCCAGGTAACTGGGTTGTTAAAGCACAGATCTGATGCTGCTGGTCACCGATGAAATGGAAAAGCTGTCGATCCCTCAAGAAGCATTTTCCCTGCGAGGGCTGTGTGTGGGTAGGGTTAGGGTTATATCTCCTGTGGTATAGGCCGCCCCGAGAAATGGCCTCGCGCTCAGGGGGCTGCTGCTTTAGTTTGTACAGCTAAGTGTGAGCACTGCAGCTCCCGTCTGTCATTTATTTCAAAGGATGAGGACATGAACATGACATAATCCATTTCCCTGCAAGCTCCATCAGTCGTACGGATGGGAATATCGTGAGCGTGTGCCCGCCCTCCAGTGCTGGGGCCCCTCCGCGGCGTCCCGGCCGGGTGCTGTTCATTCCTGTATTACCCTGTATGATTCCCGTGTTCTGCAGGTCATTACATACAGAGAGTACCTAGAGAGCCCAGAGTACAATCCCCCGAAGTGATCTCCTGTATAAATACCTACATACTTGCTGCGTTGTTTTGTGTGCACGTCTGTGTACATACACTCTTCTTTTTCTCCCCCCCTTTTTTTGTAGAAATCTCTCGTTCAGATTCCCCAGAAGGTAGGCAATGACCACGCCCACCATCCCCTCCAGCTTTTCTTTATTTCTGTATCTGGTGTTTCCATTTTTGCCTCTTGTCCTGAATTTTTTTTTTTTTTATTGTTCCTTTGTATTTATGGCCGTGTTTCATTATGATTAGTATATTATGATCATCTTGTGTTCCGCCGTCGGTGTTTGGCCAGTACTAACGCCCCCGTCCGTCAGTCCGTCCGTCGCCTGACTCACCCTCTGGCAGCCTCCTCTCCATAACGCCCATCCTCCTTTCCTCTCGCTCCATCTGTCGGTGGCTGTGGCCCCAGCAGGCCACCTCTGTGTAGCCATGCGCCTCTCCGTGCATGTAAACGTAATCTTTCACCTCCTCTGCGCCTCCGGCATCACCAGTAAGAAAAGGTGCATGCTAACAAAGGCGGCCCTCCTCTCCGTTACAGACGGCCTCTCTCTGAGACGGCGTGACGGAGCTGCTCCCGGATTGTTTTTTTTTGAGGCCGCCCTGTTGTTGCATGTCACACTTGAAGCGTGATTTCCTGATTTTTTTATTATTTTTTTTTTTAATAAAATGAAAACAGCTGATGTTTGCAGGTGCGGGTCTGTGGTGAGTGACCATTAGTGGTCAGTGAGCCAGATGGCTGGTGCGGAGCAGCCCTGATCTTCTAGGCGCTCAGGAGGTGGAGGCAGAGCGGATGGGCCCTAATTCTCTGTCCTGCACTGGCACTTTCACCATTTTCATGAACTAACATTCTCTCCGGTGGGAGGCCTGTTGGACTAAAACCTTACATGCCAATGGACTGGTGTGCACCTGTTACTGGCGAATGAATGCAGTCTGAGCAGGTACACGGACGTCGTGACTTGGGCTGGGCAGGTGGCCGTGTGATTAGCAGTCCGTCTCCGAGTGGGAGGTGGTGGGGGAGGAATGTGCCACACAGCTGCACTGTCAGTCCTGTCTGTCACCCAAGCCGCGCGCCGCCATGCTAAATAAAGGGCTCGCCAGCAGACTGCAGAATGGTCACGCTACTCTGTCGGGGTGTGATAAATGTTCTTATTTTTGCCTTAGCCCACATGTCGAATTCACCGCCGAGAACCTGCCTCTTTCACAACCACTTCCACCTCCATACCTGTAGATTCCTTTTGAAATAAATCTTGGGTGATTTTCATTTAAATCTTATTTACAGCTGCCTGCATCTTTTTCTTATTTTTATTGTTGTTATTATTGTATTTAAGATGTATGGTACTGGTTTCATTTTGTTCTGTGTAATGGGCATCTCTGCGGTAGATCAGTTAAGCGCTCCCTTTCCCGTCAGCACTAGGGGGCGTTATGGGGTTCCTTGCGGCTGGGAAGTTTTTGTATGTCCTGAGAAATGTGCACCCTCTGGTGTTCACACATTTAAGTAAAATTTCATTCCTTTGACTGAAATAATCCATGAAAAGTTTTTCCATGTCTTTTAATCAATACTGTCTTATGAATGACAAGATGTAACAATCTTTCCCAGTTTTTTCTATTTCTGCATGGATTTTTGAATAAGACAGTGTGTGAGGTACAGTAACATTTTTAAAAACTCGATTAATGACTACATGCTATAGTAGTAGCAATCGATCCGTGTCTGGGTGGGTGGGGTTGGGCAGGTTGAATTGAGACCTGGATTAACTTCAGGTTTCAGTATAGCAGGTAGATGGAAGAATCGATTTTGCACACATATATTTTAAGATGGTGGTTGTTCTGACGAAATTGAAGATAATTCCATATTTCATATAATCCTGGTTTGTTGGCTCCCCCTGGAACCGTGATACGCCCCGCAACAGCCCAGGTCTCTCTCACGCCGCACACATGCCGTGCACCATTCGCTTCCCAGAGTTCTTCAAAAACCGTGTTAACTGTGGGGGATTTCTGAGGGTGTAAAATCGATATATACATCTTGGACCTCAATTGTGGGTGTAGGCAGTGTGTGCCCAAGTGTGTGTGTCTAGGTTATGGTGGAGGGTTGGGGTTGGCTGCTTCTGGCCCTTTGTCACTAAGCAAGTACTCTTTGTATACCTCCATTGATACAATGTCTGCTTCACTATAATTAGACTCTGGGTGAATGGGGGCCTGGTTCTGGAGGCCTTTCATGTGGGTCAGGATGGTGAACCAGATGTCAGACACTGCCTGGTAATAGTATTGAAGGCCTGTCTTTACAGTGGGATGATCTAATTAGCAATGTTATGGACAGTATGGATGTGGAACTGAAGGGGGCAGGGTGGCGGAGTGCTGGGGCTTCGGGCTTCATGGTGGAGGTACATCAATAGATCAGTCTACGGATCTGATGAGACTAAACTTGTGCCGCTTTCTTCCGAGGAGCCCGTATGAGGGAGAGGGTCGAGATGAGGGGAGCAGGTGAGCCACGCCATCTGATTCTAATCAGCTACCATGTAGTCTTCAGTTGGATGCCTTGATTAGGCTAAAAGATTGACTTGTAATCAACCAGTGTGTGATCATCAGGGTCAAACAAATGCTAAGCAATTTCATAGTATTCTAATGTGTGAATCATGTGATTAATGTGCTGCTTTTGTGTTGTTAATGACAAAGTTGATGATTTTTTAATTTATTTTTTTTACACAATCTTGTTCTTTTCACTATACTTGTAAACCTGCTGAGTCTTAAGATACCTGTGGATTTAGTTTGCCTTCCCTTTTGTTGCTTCCTTTGCTTTTGGTGTTGCGGGTCTTTGTTCTGTATTTCAGCAGCTTAAAAAAGGTTTACGGTGATTCGTGTCACATTTCTCAGTACTTTTACTGCAGAATTTTTATTTCGTATTGCTTAATTGTAAAGTTGGCATTCCACCAAAATACAATTGATACTGTAACTCTGAGTACTGGCCATTAGTATTATATTAAAAATTAATAGTGTGGCTAATGATATAACCCCTGATAGGAGCATTATTTTATTGTCACTGAATGCTACAAGCATGTTGTGTTATACAAAAAATTAGTGGTGTCAGTAGAAAATCTTTTTCAGTTTGCCGTTCATGGCATATTTATATTTGTAGCCGTATATTTTCCCCCCATAGATTTTTTTTTCTTCTTCCCAATCTGGAATGGCCAGTTATTTGCCACAAGTCGCCACCTCAACACAGGGCACCCATGATGATTTGGGAGAGGGAAACTCTAGTGTGATGGCCTCAGACGTGTGTGTGTGTGTGTGTGTGTCTGCGTGTGCGTGTGTGTGTCTGCGTGTGCGTGTGTGTGTCTGTGTGTGCGTGCGTGTGTCTGCGTGTGTCTGTGTGTCTGTGGTAGGCTTTATTGTGTGACGTTTCACGCAAGGGCAGAGCGCTAGCCGCTCTGTCCCACCCACAGCCCTTTAGGCCCTTGGGTGACAGTAGGCATCATCACGCTGCTGTGAGAGGAAGGCCAATGCAGCTGCTTGACCCCCCCCCCCTCCCCCAGTTGTGAATTCCTGGAGCCTTGCCACCAGCAAGGGCTGATGTGGCCCACTGGCAGTCTGACCCAGATCTCAGATGTAGAGCAAACTCCAGGATGCCATTGAAAATCATCACCATATTATTAATGGGAGGGCTTTGTTTTTGAGGGGATTAAAATTGGGGAAAAATACAAAAAAAGAGTTTTCTGAAGAAAGAAGTCACGTTAGCACGTCTTCCGCTTGGGACCCATCTAGACTTGCCAGTATTGCAGCCTCAGCACCCTAATTATTTGCTTGCCTGCTATCCACAAGCGCAAATGAAGCTGCGCAGAATCAGTCTCAGTGCTGAGCCCTGCTGTGGCACAGCATGCTTTACACGCAGTGCACTGCGGCCCTCGCATGCTTTAACAACACCTGGGGTGACCATCGCTCTGCTCTGCCCTAACTCTGCCCCCGAGGCCTTTGCACGGGGCCGTCCCTGCTCTTTAACCCTCTGTCGAAAGGCTGGCTCTGCAGTGTGTGCGCGTTCTCTTTTGGATTTGCGCTCACGCAAACATCTTATGGAACCATTTGAAGGATGAGACCTTCAGCAGAAGCTGACCGTGTTTTTGCTCCGGCTGTTGAAAGTGGTCTTGCAGGGACTTTTCTGGGGAATCTTTTTTTTTTTTTTTTTTTTTTCCCCTCCAAGGAAAGTTTTTGGCTGCCTAAGCCCTCCTCGGCTGCCCTTCCTATTGGCTGGATCCGTTTCAGACTATCTGCTCATCTGCAGTATCCTGCAGCAGTTACTCTGTCTGCATTTTCAGAGGGAATGCGGTTTCATGTGGAGCTGAAACCTCTTCATCTTAGTCCTTACTTTCATACCCCCCATGCTGTCCCCATTCAGTCAGTCCTCTCCACCCACCACTTCTCTTAAATCGTCCATTCTGCTGATGCTAATAATGCTTCTCTCCTTATTGGCTGCCACCTATTTGCCATCTTTTATGTTTTTGCCCTTGTGATCTCTTTTCCTTTGTGTTTGACCTCCACCCTCTGTGCTCACCTCTTCAGGCCAATGCTGAGCACCACAGGGGACAAGAGTGAAAAGGTCCCCGGCGGCACCGTGGGCTCCACGGGAGACGAGAACAAGGACTCGCTGTCCTCCTCGCCGGTCCCCGGCGGCACGCCGCCCTCCAAGGACTCCAAACCCCGGTCTCTGCGATTCACCTGGAGCATGAAGACCACGTCGTCCATGGAGCCCGGCGAGATGATGAAGGAGATCCGCAAGGTGCTGGACTCCAACAACTGCGAGTACGAGCTACGCGAGCGCTTTATGCTGCTGTGCGTGTCGGGCGACCCTTCGCGGGACGACTTCGTGCAGTGGGAGATGGAGGTGTGCAAGCTGCCCCGCCTCTCGCTCAACGGCGTGCGCTTCAAGCGCATCTCCGGCACCTCCATCGCCTTCAAGAACATCGCCTCCAAGGTCGCCAACGAGCTCAAACTGTGACTGCTCTCAGGGGCGCGACAGCTGGAGGCGCGTCGGCTTTGACAACGACGTCGTGCAGTCGAGGCTCTATTTGAGATGGAGGAGAAGACCCAGGAGAGGGAATCTGAGGCCTACAAGAGTTTTGGCCTCTATGGGACGCGTGTAGACTGTGCACAAGGAACAGATCATCAGACTTACAGGGCTGTAATTGTCATGTAGGTCGTGTGGTGGGGGCTTTGACTCCTCCTCCCTCCGTCCCTAGATTGATTTTTTTTTTTTTCCCCCCCTTTTT
>JAODKL010000002.1:23012722-23022728 GCA_026780765.1 Petrocephalus schoutedeni | reverse complement strand
AATGCGGGAGTGCATGTCACATGCCGCAGCTTTTGGCCAATGCGGGAGTGCATGTCACATGCCGCAGCTTTTGGCCAATGCGGGAGTGCATGTCACATGCCGCAGCTTTTGGCCACTGCAGGAATGCATGTCACATGCCGCAGCTTTTGGCCAATGCAGGAGTGCATGTCACATGCCGCAGCTTTTGGCCAATGTAGGAGTGCATGTCACATGCCCAGGGAAATCTAGCAGATTCAGCATCCATTGTAAGAGCGTGTCCAAATGCAACACGCTGATTTTTTAAAAAATTAAATTTGACTTTCCACATGGTATTACATGGCAATATAACAATGCTGTCCATCTGACAATCCAAAATGATAAACAAAAATAAACTATTCACTTTGCATCACTGCAAAATATTCAGTATTTTGGAAAAAAACAAGCCGTAACAAAATTAGTTCATAGCAATTGATGCATGGCTGTAATGTTATACTCTTGCAGCGCCTCTGTTTGCCTAACAGAGCACCATGTTTATATTTACATCTAAATAATATAAAATAATATAATATTATTTGATTATCCTGTGGGCATATACTTTTAAATGAACCAGGAATTAAGATTTAATCAACAATCCAGATTCACCTGTTTGCCTCTCTCTGTGACCCTGAATAATTTAATCAAACATCTGCTGAGAAATGTAATTCCAGGAATAGTACACTAATAAAAAGAATCCCACAGACTGTCAGTGGTCTCCACGCCATGCTGTCGGTTATTTCTTTACCAGTTGATGTTTTGCAGGTAGATCTGTGCTCTGCCTGTATGCACGAGTCCATACATCTGGCCGTACTGTATACATGTGTCTGAAAGTTAGGTGTTACCAGTGACCACTGAGCGAAGGGACAGAACGCGAGAAAGGCAGTATTTTCGTTTGATGTGTTCTATTCTGGCTCCTTCTTAGGGTTTTCTTCTCCGGGACCTCGTGAGTGTCTCTGATTCTCTTTAAATAGCCTTTTGCCTTAAGCCAGACTCTTCAGTCGATGCTTACAGTACGATACTGTGCCCTGGTTCCCAGAAATCACACTTCACACCGTCCCGTCCCCAAACATGAATTCTGCTCTTCAGAAATTGTCAATTTCGGCTGGCCCTTATGGGCATGTAGGTTTAATTTTACATCGTGCGTTTTTTTGAAAGTGTCTCATTAGGCCTGTTTCTCTCAGTGTATGTATACTCATGCCGTGCCATGATATGTCTTTGGTTAGCTGTATATGTGTGTACAGGTCATATGATTGGATAGCTTTACATGATTCACTGTCTGTGTTTAACTGGTTCTGTTTGTCCTTTCATGTTGGTTGGCTTATATTTGACAGCTGGCTCATCACCATGCTTGTGTGTTAGTTTGAATTTGAAAATGTTGGGCCATGTGTCATTTTATGTGTTTTAGTTTGCTATTGTGTCTGGGGTGTATGAATGTTTTCATGTGTCAGTGCGTCACTTATGTTATGTGTATAAGATTCACTGAGCCAGTGGGTTAGTGCATTTATGCATGAAAAGTTGCAAATATACAGTTTTGCATGCGAGAGGGTTCCTCAGTAGTTTGTTGGAGGTGTGTAGATGTGTTTGATATTGCTTATGGGTCTTTGCCTGTGAGTATCAGTACAGCACTGGGTCAGTACATCATTCTCTCACTGGGTCAGTATGTGTGTCCGTGTGTGTGTGTGTGTGGACACGCGTGTGCGTGCGCGCGTGTTCGCGCATGTGCATCTCTGCAAAGCGGAGGACGTTTGGAGAAGCTTGGTGTAAGGTTACAGCAGATATGGAAACTGCTTCCCTTCGCTTCTAAAGCCTCGCAGATCAATAGAGATCGCCGGGGTGCGGAGAAGGTGGCGGGAGGGGCCTGGAGTAAGTGGCCAGGACGATGGGATGGGATCAAAAGGAAGGGAGAGTGGGAGCGGGGGGGGGGGGGGGGGGGGTGGGGGGAAGAGAGTCGGCTGAGCTAACGATGGAGAGGAGGTGAAATGGCTGGTTAATGTGTTCACTCTTAAAAGCATCAAAAGAACACAAACAGCAGAGGGAGAGACAATCACGGCACTCGCTTATTCTCCGAAAAAAATCAATGTCTTGAATCTAAAGGATTTTAACTGCTTAAAGAAAGCGAAATCGACATGATTTTAATTAGCAAATCGCAGACTGTCAAGCAGCCGACTATAAAGAACGTAGTTCCCTGGCGAAGCACGAGAAGTGGAGGGAAATTAGCGAATTTTCGCTTAGACACGCGCACGGAGTTAGCCGTATTGTGTTTCGGCTTAAGCATCCGTTGCAGTCAATTACTATTAAGGTTCTGTTTGTGTTTTTTTTTAGTCTGTGGTGTGGGCTGACCCAGAATGGCCAAGACAGAAACATTATTTAAGGGGAAATACTGCAGCTGATGATCTGATTCTGGAAAACCTGCAGAGAGACATAGAAAATATGCAATAAAAATGCAGACAGAATGCAGAGATGTGGGCAGATACGTCACCCTATTCTGTTTCCCGGTATCCCAGTCTTTCTATATTTAGTAACAATCAGAGAGTTATGGATATTATACAGTGTTTTATCTACTGGATCAAAGTATTTCATGGATTATAGAATCAAAGTAAAATCTTTGCTTTATCTGAATTTGCCTTATCGGAAAGCCTATGCCACACGTCCTCCCACCCTGTTCATTTGAATTTAAATTGTTAAATTGTTTACCTCTTTCACAACAGACAGAAAGACCAGTAATACTGTCTCCCTTCTCACGCCAATTAATATTTCTTTTCCTTAAAGTTCCTCTCGTTTACTTTGATTCATCTATCTTTTTTTTTTGATAACTTTACTTGTGCCAGAGTGTTCTTCCTTCAAACAGTTACTATCCATTGAAAACTGAATCAAAGAGTCAGAACCTGTTCTTGTTAGAATCTCTTCGGAACAGACTAAACTGATTCTCTCATTTGTGAACTCAGTCCTCGTTATGACCATAACAATGTACCGCAGAGTAAACGGAGGCATCTCGTCTTTGGCCTTAATAGTGGGCCGATAAGTAATAATAGGTAACATAGGACAGGAGGGGAGATGCACCTCTGGACTCAGCCGCACCCAGTGTTATGCTGAGGCAACAGCATTATGACCATAAATGACTCGCTTTCCGGTTTCCCCCTGCATTTGAGATCATGTAGTTTGCATGGGGAAGCTGGCTATCTCTTGTTAATGGATAATGGATATCACTAATTTTCCTTTCCGAGCTCTTTGAAAGGATCTGCCAGCTGCTCGTTGTTATCCTGCTCTCGTCCTGGTTTAAAATGTAGACACAAAGGCCTCAGACCTCACTCACTACTCTCACAGTCAATCTGGCAGCTACCCACACTCCCTAGGTGGGTTGATTGGTGAAACCTCCTGCAGGTCTGGTGCACAAGGTACAGGGCTGCAAGGTACATAATCCTCTCCTCTCCTCTCCTTCCCCGTCCCTGTCCCCTCACCTCTCCTTTCCTCTCCTCTCCTCTCCTCTTGTCTCCTCTCCTTCCCGTCCCTGTCCCCTCACCTCTCCTCTCCTCTCCTCTTGTCTCCTCTCCTTCCCCGTCCCTGTCCCCTCACCTCTCCTCTCCTTTCCTCTCCTCTTGTTTCCTCTCTGTCCATCTCCTATTCTCTCCTCTCCTGTCCTCTCTGTTCCTTTCATCTACTCTGCACTTATCTCCCCTCCTCTCTTCCCGTCTCCTCTCTTTCCTTCTCCACTCCTCTGCTCTCCTCTCCCCTCTGCTCCTTCCCTCTTGTCTCCTCTCCTCCCTTCCCCTCTCCTCTCTCCCCTTCTCTTCTCCTCTCCTCTCCTCCCTTCCCCTCTCCTCTCTCCCCTTCTCCTCTCCTCTCCTCCCTTCTCCTCTCTCCCCTTCTCTTCTCCTCCCTTCCCCTCTCTTCTCCTCTCTCCCATTCTCTTCTCCTCTCCTCTCTCCCCATCTTCTCTCCTCTCCTCTCCTCCCTTCTTCTCGCTGCCCTTCTCTTCTCTTCCCTTCCCCTCTCCTCTCTCCCCTTCTCTTCTTCTCTCCTCTCCTCTCCTCCCTTCTTCTCTCTCCCCTTCTCTTCTCCTCCCTTCCTCTCTCCTCTCCTCTCTCCCATTCTCTTCTCCTCTCCTCTCTCCCCTTCTCTTCTCCTCTCCTCTCTCCCCTTCTCTTCTCCTCCCTTCTCCTCTCCTCTCCCTCACTCACAGATGCCCCCGTGGCTGAGCTGCACGATCTCTTCTGTAAGAAGCTGCAGCAGTGCTGCGTGCTTTTCGACTTCCTGGACTGCGTGGCCGACCTGAAGGGCAAGGAGGTCAAACGAGCGGCGCTCAACGAGCTGGTGGAATGCGTGGCCACCGGCCGAGGGGTGCTGATTGAGCATCTGTATCCCGAGGCCATCAAGATGGTGAGGGTGGGGGGCGGGAAGGGGGCGGGGTTTGGGAACGAAACAGGGCAGGAAAGCGGAAGGAAATGCTGGAGGACAAAATGGAGGCAGAATTAACTGTTATACTTACACAAATTCCAGAGTAACCCGCTAAAGACTGTTATCTTGAAGCTCGCAGTACTGGGTGTGATATTCTTGAAAATGATATATGTGCACTATGGTATTGGATGCCTTACTTCCTGTATGTCAGCCGTGGTCTGATAAGAGTAGCATCTGAAGCACGGTGATATGACTGCAGTGTGCCACGCGATGTGCTGTGCCACACCTCACAATGAGTCTCTCCCATCATCAGATTTCGGTGAACATTTTCCGCACGCTACCGCCCAGCGAGAATCCCGAGTTCGACCCAGAGGAGGATGAGCCCACCCTGGAGGCCTCATGGCCTCACCTGCAGGTGGCGCTCTCTCATTTCTACCTCACCTTTTGCCAGCCTGCTGAATTCACCTCACACCGATATGGTTCCTTGTCTCCTTCCTTGTCTCATCTTCCTGTTCCGCACCTCCCTCGCCTGCTCTCCATCTTTTTTGCCGGTGCATGTGCGAGGGTCTGTTTGTGACCTTGATCTGTGTCTCCCTTTCCAGCTGGTGTATGAGTTTTTTCTGCGCTTCCTTGAGTGCCCAGACTTCCAGCCCTCCGTGGCCAAACGCTATGTGGACCAGAAGTTCGTCCTGCAGGTGAAGACGCCGTTCTCGAGTTCGCTCACCTTAGCCTGCCGGGTTTGAGTTCCGAGGATTAGAGAGGATGGAGGAAGCCGTTGATATGGAAGTTTTTTTGTATGCGCCGGGTCGATCTAATCATCTCCCGCTGCGTGTCCTTGCGAATGGCCGACATCCCTGCCCTGTGCGGCCCAGCTCCTGGAGCTGTTTGACAGCGAGGACCCGCGAGAGAGGGAGTACCTGAAGACCATCCTGCACCGCGTCTACGGCAAGCTGCTGGGCCTGCGGGCCTACATCCGAAAGCAGATCAACAACATCTTCCTCAGGTCCGTACCCTGTCAGCCGTGGTTCATTCCTGCTCGACTTGGAAAAGAAGAGCGATACTTTACTCATCGCCTACGCCATCTTGCTCTCCATGAGACACACAGAGTCAGCCAGTATCCAGCACCCCTGGAGCCGTTGGATTTAAGGGCCGGGGATTCAAACCAACAACCTTCTGATTGCAGACGCAGAGTCCTAACCTGCAGAGACAGGCACCTTCCCCTGTTTACATGTATATTTGTTTTATAAATTAATTAGAGGGTGTCCCTCTCTGTGATTCCTATTCCTGTGCATTTATTTTTAGAACCCTTGTACTTGGCAGACACCTTGTCTCAGGTTCCTAGCAGTAGTACTGCACAATAAATGCGAAGAATACAGTGGAATACATAGCAGTGCTGTATCTCTCATAGAAAATGTATTTTACAAGGCAAATAGCAGCTTATTAAGCATATAGTAATGCGTAGGTTATAATACAAACCGATGCTCTTAAAGTCCAGGGCTGTTTGACTGGGATTTACTAGTAGTCCTGATACTTAAGGGATACCTGCAAGAAGCAATCCCGGATCAGATAACCCTAAATCCTAATCTTAATCCCAGCTAATTTGTCCAAAAGAGGTCCTTAGACAGGTTTAATCGCAACACACTGAAACAGAGGGAGCCGTTAACCTGAATAGCAGACTGACACTGTTCACTATATGATAGCATATTACAATTTTGTTCCGCTTATGCAGAAGCGGCCCATCCGTCTGACAATCGGATCGGATCAGGGTCACGGTGGGGCCGCCTCGGCGGGTGGCATGACTGTCCATTGCGGAGCGTGCACAAGCACCAGGCAGTTTGGAGACGCCGGTTAGCCTAAAAGCACGTCTTTGTACTGCAGGAGGAATCCCATGCAACAGAGGGAGAACTTGCGAATTTCATACTCAGAACTGAGGTGGTATTCATACCTCCTCCCCTAGAGGTGTGAGGCTTCAGTGGCTCCCGCGGAGCCGCCATGCCGCCCATTTATGGTGTATTGGGCCCACAGCTAAGTAAAACAGACCTAAAAAGTACAAGGAGCCTCGGATGTATATAAATAAGTATACGACCCCCATATAGCTGTGCCTCTCGCCTTAGGCCCAGGAATAACACACTGTGTCAGCATGCTTCCCTTCACACGTATGAATGAGGTTTTATCTGGTCTGTTTACTGCTTCTGTCAGGGTGAGGCAGAGGTATAATCTGACAGGGATGTATGCCCCCTACCGCACCCGAAATATATTTAAATGTCGTTTAATGAGTTGCAGCCTCCAACCTTCAGATAAAGGTTACACCTCTTGGGTGGGGTGTCATATACATTCTCCCTCTTTGTCAGATGATCCTGTCCTTCCTGGAGGTGTGTTTCCTGCATTGCCCAATGAGATGCTGCGTCTCAGGGGCCCACCATTTAAAGGCTTTTAACTCTGATCCGATTGGTCAGTCCAGGTACACTGAACCAATAAAACGAGAGTCCCGCTGAGGGATTTGTGAGGATGCCTCCATAAATGTGCCTCTGTTTAGTTGGGCTGGGATGTCCTGCTCTGCTTCTCTGGGCATCACGGGGTGCAGCTAGCAGCCCGCTGGCTGATTTATGGAGCTGCAGAGCTTCACTGTCCTCCTTGAGGAGGAGTGTGTGTGACAGAAACTAAATGAGCCTGCCAGCTTATCCCCACCGCCTGGCAAGTGTGCTGACAGTGTGACCTTGCTGGTCATCATTAGGCCCCTAAACCAGTAGCAAATGAACTGTCCTTTAGTCGGATTGCTGCACCTTCCTCCAGGCCTCGGCTCTGCTGAGCCTGGTATGTGTCCAGCCCTATGGCGTGATGCACTCACTATATGTCATTCAGACCAAACGGCCCGAAATGAAACTCCCTCCCCGTAATGAGGTTTGGGCAAAGGGCTGGAAGTGCAGGTCCTGCCTTTCTGCTTATTATTAGCAGCATTGTTATTGTTTTGGCCCGTCCGGCGTAACCTGCTTGTCTGCTGCGGTTTGATTGATCGCAAAATGCTTATGATTTGCCTTCTTGGGTTCCAGGTTCATTTACGAAACTGAGCACTTCAACGGCGTGGCTGAGCTCCTGGAGATACTGGGAAGGTAGAGATCCTGACGCTGTGGGAGAATCGCCTAATGGTCCCGGGCCTTACTGGCCGCGGGCTGGGTTGCACTTTGGAGGGGATGAAGCTGTTGCATCGCAGCTCTGCCACCAACTCTCCCCCCCCCCTCCCCCGTTTAGCTGCTGTGTGGTTGATGTGGTGGAGACAGAGAGATGGGGAGAGGATGAGGGTGAGGAAGTGAGTCAGAGTGCCGGGGTGGGAGGGGGGTTCACGGTGGAGTTTGCTGGTTTGTTCCATCAAAGGTATTTATAGTACTAGTCACTCTCTCCCTCCGATATAAAAAGATCCTCTCTGCCCTGTGAGAAGGGATCAGTGGAGAGACAGAGAGGGAAAGTAGCGAGGGATCAATCCCAGATGAGGGATGGAGGGACGGATGAGAGAGAAAGACGGTTATGCAGAGGAGAGGCGAAGTGGGAGAAGGGGATGGAGGGACTGGAGAAAGGAGGGAGGGAAGCCAAGGAGAAAAGAGTCAGGATGCCTGGGGGGGAGAAGGCGTGGGGGCTTCCGGAGGCCTACACTCCCTCCTTAGAAGCGTGGAGCTGGGCCAGGATCTGCAGTGCAAAATGAAAGAATGAAAGCGTGGATTTTGATTGTGGATTTGCCTGGAATGTGCAGAAGGAGGCGGCTGCGATGCGTCTGCAGCCTTTGCCACTGGTGCTCACTCCCACCTCCTCTTCCCTGTGCCTCACCCCTCCCCATCTGCCACCGTCCCAAAGCATCATCAACGGCTTCGCCCTGCCTCTGAAGTCGGAACACAAGCAGTTCCTGGTGCGGGTGCTGATCCCTCTGCACACTGCCAAGTCCCTCTCCATCTTCCACGCGCAGGTCAGTGCCCCGACGCGGCTGACGGGCCATGACGCGCAGATAGGCCGAGATCCAGGTAGGAGGAGCTTAGGAAGCGCATGCATAGGGTGATCAGATAGTCCGTGTCAGGGAGGACACTGAGATAGACAGGATTTGTAAACCCAACATTTCAATTACAAGGTCCTGGATTTCAGTTAAGCGCTGAGCCCTTCCTGCATGCTGATTGGTCAGTCTCCTATAATCATGCACGTCATTAATGTTAATGTGAAACAGCAGGGGTGGAAATTTCAGGTTGAGAAGATAAAAATACAGACCAGGATTTTGGTTCAGTCAACCGCTTGAGTACGCTGTAACAGTGACTCTTTATAGTGAACTGGTTGGTTGAAACAAAATTTTGGTCTGGATTTTTATTTTCTGGACCTAAAATTTCCTTCTCTGCAGCTGAATGAGTCTTTTTACCCAGGAGACAAAATGAGCTGGTCTGGCCCAGTAGATTGTAAAACCTGAAGTAGCTCTAGTGTCCTTCCTGCCGTGGATTTTCTGGTCGCCCTACACATGCATCAGTAGCCGAAAGTAGAGTAAAACATAGTAGGAAATGTTTGGCTATGGCCCAGATGTCATGTTTGTCAGGAGGACACATGTATGCCGCATTGCTTCCGAACCACGTGTCTTTGGCTTACTGCAAGTCCTTCGGGGTGGCCTCTCGTCTTAACATCGCAAAATGACATTATCTTGGAAGCGAGTCAAATTTAAAAATACGGCAATATTTGCCCAGCCTTCTTGGACGTTACGTAAGTTACATCTAGCACTTCTTTGAAGTTGTTCTCTTTTTATGAAAGATCCCTTTTCAAGATAATTCTCTTGGCGTATGTGATAAGAAGCCTCTCTGCAGTTTGTCCAAAATACAACACAGTTTCATGATTTAGATTATCCAGTCTTCTTAGATATTAACACGCTAAATGAAATATTTTTATTTCTTGGCAAACGGATAGCGTGGATATTCTCGGCACAAAGGCTGCAATGCTATCTACATTTTTTCTGATCCTTTTAGTCACGGCAAGAGTGGTGTTACGCAATGCTCAGCTCTATAGTTACACAAATTCAGTGTTAGCACTGAAAAAGGGTACAAGCTATATGTTTACGTTCGGATCACCCCTGTCCAGTCATTAAGGTGGTTTGGTAGATACTGAGGCTCTAAGCGGAAAGATGCCAACTTCCCCTGTTTTGGAGAGTTACGAAGGAAGTTAGCAATAATATTAAGCAAATGGCAAAGTTATGGTGGGAAATCGAAATGAAAGCACAGAATAATTCTCACCTGCTACCTGCACTTAAATTATGAAAATACCCAAGCTAATATTAAAGAATTATTTGCCTGCTTTTGTTGCGACATCTAGCTAACTAACTAGTTGGATTTATGAGGTGACTGCTTGTAGCGTATTGGGTGGAAATAGAGCTTTCAGGAATGTCGGTGGGTAACAGAAGAATCTTAGGTAATCGCTGCAAAACATGCGTGTAGGAATGAACTGAGCAGGGAGAGGGCAGCAGGGCCGCGGCCCACTCTGGGGTAGCAGGGAGAGGGCAGCGCCCCACTCTGGGGTAGCAGGGAGAGGGCAGCGCCCCACTCTGGGGTAGCAGGGAGAGGGCAGCGCCCCACTCTGGGGT
>JAODKL010000002.1:22993736-23005129 GCA_026780765.1 Petrocephalus schoutedeni | reverse complement strand
CTGCCGCGCATTTTACTATTGATCCCGCCCATGCGAGTAAAACTGCCGCGCATTTTACTATTGATCCCGCCCATGCGTACTCACATAGCACTTATGTGCACTCCTGTTTATTTTCACAGTTATCAGTGATGTTAGTTAGCTAGCTATCCAGATATCAACATTAAGTTGTTAAAATTAACAATATAAACTATTGCAAGCCATACAAATGACTGGCATAGACACAAATGTTAACTGTTACAAACATAAATACTAGTTAAATAGATGACTTCATAAAACGTTTTATTGGTCAGTAGACAGAGGGTGTATTCCATTTATGGCGGAAAGCCACAATTGTCATAAACTGGACTTGCGCGGTTTTCATCGGACAGTGGCGATATATTAGCGAAACTTTCAAAGGAGTGGCCAAGCGGGCTGATATATAATTATGAGATATAGGGGACTTTAGTGTTTCTCTTGAATAAATATGCCATACACTCCTATGTCCGCCATGCTTTTTAGGCACTGCTGTGCATGACTCGGGGTTGCAGTTGTCGAGCAGCTGTGGGCTCGCTTCTCCCCACTACACTTTCTTGGAGGATCTCACTGGGCTCACCGTCCTGCCCCAGGTGGGACCGCCAGGTGTTCAGTGTCACATTGCCTTCGCCTCCCAGGTCGCAGAGCGGGCTCTGTATTTCTGGAACAATGAGTACATCCTGAGCCTGATCGAGGAGAACTGTCAGGTGATCCTGCCTCTGGTCTTTGCTACACTCTACAGAGTCTCCAAAGAGCACTGGAACCAGTGAGTCTATCTCCGGTCACAGAGCTACACTCAACAGTTCACACCCCGAATGAGACGGACCACCTCATTCATTCGGCCCACACTGGAAAATCTAATTCTTTTACAGTTTTTTTCAATTGCTAAGATACATTTTGTGATACTGAAGTCACTTTCTCAAAGTCTTCACACAGTTGCCATAACTTCAGTTTATGTGGCTAGACTGCGAATCATTTCTGACTGCTTTCATGCAAAATGCATTCAGTGACTAAATGCTTCAAAATTCATGGCTGTCTTTCTCACTCAGAATCCAGCCCCATTATAACTTACATCCAGTTCCCAAAACCGTTATGGATATGTTCAAAACTGTATTCCATCTATCCATCCATTTTCTGAAACAGCTTGTCCTACTCAGGGTTGGGGGGGGGGGGGGGGTCGGTAGACAGTCCCGGAGACTCAGGGCACAAGTGGGGAACAACCCAGGATGGGACGCCAACCCATGACAGGGCATACTCACACACCCTTCACACACACATGCACACCCACAGGCAACTCCAGTCAGCCTCAGTATTTTTTGGGCTGTGGGGGGAAGCCAGAGTACCCAGAGGGAATCCCTTTGACGACACAGGGAGAACATACAAGCTCCACACACGCAGGGCCATGGCGGGGACATGCTTTGGTGGTATGAGTCTCTTTTGAGACATTGGTAAACTGTTTTGGTGGCTGTTAGTGCATTTTAGAGGTGGGATTAACTGTTTCTCCAAACTGTGTGTTGGTATTGTAGACTGTTTGCAGAGTTTTGAGAAAATGACTTCAGTATTACAGAATGTATCTTAGGAATTGAAAAAGACCCCTAAGTGGCTGATTGAAGATCAGCTACAGAATCTGTTTATATTGGTGGAAATGCTTCACATGTGCTTTTCAGTGACATCACTCCATCTCCCCTTGCTCACTGTGCCCAGGACGATCGTGTCTCTCATCTACAATGTGCTGAAGACCTTCATGGAGATGAACAGCAAGCTTTTCGATGAGCTCACTGCCTCTTACAAAGTGGAGAAACAGAAGTGAGTTGTCTGTATGTGATTAACTGTCACACCACAGCAAAATGTGTCCTTTGCATCTAACCCATGTGTGACATAGGAGCGGGCAGCTAATTCAGCACCCAGTGTCTTAGTTGTATTTTGCTGGTCTGGGATTCAAACTAGCAACCATTCAATCTCTAGTGCCTCCCCTAAGCATTAGGCCACCACTGCCCCAAGCTGCAAGACACCACTGCGGTACCTTGCTGTCTGTGTGTGTGTGTGTATATATGTGTGTGTATGACAATTACACTTCTTGTTCATGTAGCAAATTTGAGCAGGTGGGGCTCTGGGTGATGGAATGTGCTGTGAAAGTGCCTATCTGCGTGCGTATCTGTGTTGCATGTAAGACCATTTGGTTTCCTCTCCTCACCAGCATAGAAAATAATAAATGCCCTCACATGCTACAGTCTCAGCTTTTAGTTTACTGTCAACTTTGACTTTTGCCAAGGTGGAGCTAAAAAAAAATGTTGCGCTGTGAAGTTTGCAGGCTCCGGAAGATCAAGTAACCTGTGTGTGTGTGTGTGTGTGTGTGTGCGTGTGTGTGTGTGTGTGTGCGTACGTGCGTGTGTGTGCATCTGTGTGTGTGTGCATCTGTGTGTGTGTGTATGTGTGTGTGTGTGTGTGCGTGTGTATGTGTGTGTGTGTGTGCGTGTGTGTGCGTGTGTGTGTGTGTGTGTGCGTGACCTCCGCCCCGCAGGGAGCTGAAGCGGGAACGGGAGCGAGCCGAGTTGTGGCGTTCCCTGGAGGAGCAGCAGGAGAGGAGGCTGATCAGCATGCGGGAGGCCTGCCACAATCAGAGGAACTTACAGGAGCGACCCGGCCCCGCCCAGCAGGAAACTGCCCCCAGCAGCAACAGCGCCACCTAGAGGCAGAGCTGTACTCTCACAAAGGAATTCCCCCCTAAACACCACAGGGCTTAGCCCCAGAACAGCATGACTACATCTCCCACACACACACACACACACACACACACACAAATGATGCCGCACAAACACACAGACATAGATATGCACAGAAATCCAATCAGATCTCCACATAATTAAATATATGAACAAAATGTTTAATGCTGATACAAACCTTCAGTTACACTGTTGAATTAATCCGTATTTGTGCAACTGTCCCAAGCATTCCGACACTGGGGTCTCATGCCCCCCCACACCGACTAACCCCGGCCTGAAGAAACAGGAGAGGCGCGCATGTTGGAAAAGGACACGTCCGTCAGAAACACATTAACTGACGCGCAGACACAGAGGAGCAATGAAACTGGTACTGAGCTCCAGAATTGGGTTCCAGTTAATCTCTGACCCAGCAAGGCCCCGTATCAGAACCACTGAGAGTAAGATCTCCCTTTGCCCAGGAAAAGAGGAAAGATGGTAGCGATGGTGATGAAGAAATGAACAAATAACACAATTCATACTTCTCCTGCTAATATTACTGTTTTTTTATATATCTATGAATAGAGTATGACATGTGACCAAGGAAATCATGTTACTACTGGTGCAGCCATGTACTGCTAGACTGAAATTATTCTAACGTACGAATGACTTATTGTAGTTCTGTCATGTTCTCAGATGGGACGAGAAAACACCTTATTTCAGCAATATTAGTTTTCAACATGTCGAGGTTTTTCCGCAGAGGGCGGAAATCGCCGAGCGCGAGGACTCTTCACTGTCGTTTAGTCCGTCTGTCTGCATTCATTTGATGCTGAAACCGTTCGGGCCATTTGCATATATGTCATTTTTTTCGAATTTCGAATTTTGTATTTTCGGCTATTTGTTTCTGTTTCGTTTAATTTGAACTTGTGGCCCTTGAGGGGAAGGAGGCTTAATGAGAGAATGCGAGCTGCCTGTGTTTGTGTGTGCATTTGCACAATTACTTGTGCACACACGCCCGTGTGCATGATTTGTGTATATGTTGTGATATTGTGTATATTATTTGTGTTTTTGTGTTTGTGTGTGTGTGTATCAGGGACAGTGAAAAGGCATGCTGATTAGAGACAGAGTGTAATGGAATATTGGAAGGCGATGGGCCGGGGGGGGGGGGGTGTGTCAGTGTCACTGTGGTCACACCAGTCTCGTACTTTCGGAGACCACAGCTGGGATTATAACACTATGATTGTGCTTTAAGCTTCTTGAAAACTGTAGCTGCTAGTAGCTGGTTTCCGATACCAAACCAACATTCTCCAACATCTCTGACCTGTGTTCCTGTTCACTTTGCATCTTGTACACACACCTGTCTGACCCACGGCCCGTTTGGGTCAGACTGCTGGGATGATGATTATTCATTCATAGACCAGAAGTAATTGTAATCAGCTCAGAGACAGCAATAATAAGAGATTCTACCAAAACACGGAGGTACAAATAGCATAGCAGAACCAGAGATTAACTGTCCTCTGGAATTGTAATTGTTGCAACATGGCTTGGTATTTTGGGGACAATCAGCCTTGAATGAATGTGTCAAAAGGTGACTTAATTAGGAAAAATATTTATTATTGAATATATTGAAAAAATCGAATGATCTTTTTTTGTATGTCACTTTTCGTTGGCCAGAATTCACAGACAGACACACTCAGGGTCGGATTGGCACATATGCACGTTCCGATTAATTCAGAAAGCGGTAGGAGGTCTTAGTCGGGAGTGATTTCGATATCGACATTATTTACCTGCTGTAGATGGACTAGTTTTCTTCTGTACCGAATTAGACAGTGAGTGATGTATATAGCCTAATGCCAGATAGCCTGCTTTTGTACGGTTTGGGACCAGTATATAGAACTGTGTGTGGGCTGGGGGTGGGGGGGGTCGGTTTGGGGATTTAAAGCAATGATGGTGAAACTGAACGGCACTTAAGGCGGCACCGGTGTGTTTAGACTGAGCAGTAAAGTCACATGGTGTATCTTTACTGGTCTTCTCAGCAATTCCACTTTTGCTCTAATATTGTTTGTTGTAAACAAATGACATTATTTGGTCCCTTGGAGTCCCTTGCCTATATGTGTCCCAACATCCGTCCAAGACTTCTGCTTCTTAATGCTGTTCCTCATTCCCTGTAATGGGGACCCACTGTTTTCTGTGGTCACAGTTTCGGTCTGCTTCTAACATAATTTGCCTTCATCGCGCTAGTTAATACTTTTAACATAAATGAGGATCGCCCAAAATGCATTTGGGATTCTAGTGATTTTATTGTCTGTGTTCAACTAGCATATTGGAATGCTTACATTGCCCAGTACGAAAAAGAACAAATTAATAAAGTAAAAAAGAAATAAGATCGAAGATAAACATGTAATAAAGCAGTGAAAGGTATGACATTTCACATATTTTTGTGTTGCTCATTGTACACAGCTGTCCATGTTGTACTATAACAGTGCAATTCTCCCATAAGGCGGAAGATTTTTTTTTTTTAAACAAACAGCTCAGTCAGCACTGATTTTTATGCGGCCATGTGAGCTAACTAGCCAAACAAACAAACAAAGGGATAAATAAAAACCAGCGAACACAGTGGGTCCCCACGACTATGACTACTGTGAATCATCGGTGTGTATAAGATTGTAGGTACTGAGCGTCCGCCTTTGAGTTTTCAAATCAGCAGTGCACTCATCTGGCCCGACACTCCATACATACAGTAACTAGCTGGAAGGCATGACCAAAGGCAGAACCACCAACCGAGGGAGTATCTGGATGACAAACAAAGGGCCACTGCCTGGCTGTAATCTGGGATCGGCTGGGTGCCGTGACTAACTGACATGTTTGCTCTTAGGAGGCTGCTCTCGCTCTAAATGACACCTTAAAGCCGTCACTTTATAGTGACTTATTTATAGTGCCGAGCAGGGCCGTTTAATGCGCTCCCCGCCGACGGCAGGAAGATGCTTTGTGTTCTGACAGACACCCATAACTCCTCCCTTCATCTCCATATTCTCATGCTAGACCATGAGCGACTTCTGACATCTTCCCGAGTCACACTGACAACATCTCCGCTAAATTACTTGGTACTATTTTTAAAGCGTGATATTTATTTTATCGACTGGGTTCTAACTGAACTGAAGGGGTTGGGTCCCAGCTGGCTGCTGACAGACGATGTGCTGTCCACAAAAAAAAAAGAAAAAACTCAAGTTTTGACATATCTTCCTTTCTTAACAGCCTCTTTGGGTATCTTTCTCCATTTTACCTCAATTTATTCACCGTCGGATCTATTGTTACATTATTTACATAGTTTGTAATTTAATATGACGCTTAATCCTACACTGAGAGACTAAAGATCTTTGACACGTATTTATGTCATTTTTTCCCCTAGAGCAATATAAGTATCTTGCGTAAATGTACTAAAACGGTACCACACTTGATGTAAAATCCAGTACCCCGGGGCCCAGAGAAGAAACATTATTTTATACGGGTGTCCGATATCACATTGTCTTTCCTGGAGTTTGATTTCAATTGTCCTGCCTTCGCATTATTCCAGCTGCGATTCTCTCTGCTGCTTGCCTTCTATTCCTCTTTGATCTTTTCCAGAAGCAAAATGTACGAATGACCAAAAACAAAAAGCACGGATAAATTGAAGGAAAACCATTATTTCTCACTAGAGGGGAGTCTGGCCGGCTGCACCTTACTTCTGCTGCCCGCAGTGGGACCCAGCCTCTTCGGCGGACGCTGCATCGTCTCCGTTGTTTTTTTTTTGTTTTTTCTAAACTAAAAACTCGTTCACACAAGAGCTTATGTAACTAGATTTAACTTGTTTTAGCTACAATTTCTGGCGGGGGAAAAAAAATCAAAACCGAGAGAACGAAGAATGTTTTATTTAATGAAGATACAATAAAACTTGTCAATTAAAATAAAAGCGAATGTTCTTTATAAGAATTGCACGTTCTGTGTTTTTTAACACTCGTTTATTTCGTATAAGAATTTAACTCAGTTTTTTGTTTCGTTTTTCGTATTTTATTTTGATTTCGGTGTGAGCGTGCAATGAATATACATAATTGGGATACTCTGTATTTCTTCATTTAACTAACAACTTAGGTATGTAGTGTCGCTGCAGGCAATTCGGGCACTTCTCACAATACAGCCCTTTTCTATTGGATTTGCTACATTTAATTGCATTTTTATTTTTAATTGCGATGATGTCATGGTTCATGTCCTTTAAATAGGGATAAAAACAACAACGAAGACCTTCCATAGAGACATATCTTCTGACAGGCAAAGCGGGTCTCTGAATTACCACTGAATCTGAAGTTTCTTTTAAAAAGGTAAGTTTATATTTATGCGATTGTAATCTACAAGTTTAATTTTTGCCCTTTCTTACAGCGTTTTAAAAAAAAATACGGATTACAGAAGTATTACTCAACTTATAGAAAGGGAACCGCGTCATCTAACAGCGTATTAAAGATGATGTATGACGGCATACGTAATATTTTAGGTTGTGTTACTCAAAAATGTTATTACAGCAAATAGAGCTATTTTCATTCACTCCATTCAACCGCTAATAATTAAATAAGATTTAAGGATTATCTAATCCATCAACATCCCGCCTAATTCAAGGCACCGTCCCGGTTCACTTTACCTGAAGTTACACCGTTGACCACTAGGGGGGGAGCTGCGTGAATACTTTTTTTTTCCCAACGAACATCTAGGCATATAAAGACCATGATTTTTAATAAACAGGACGGGAAGTAATGAGACATGTTTATTTGTAGCATTGTGTGTGCGTAAGTGTGCGTGAACAGGCTTTAATAAAATTATAATTACAATAAACTACGTAAGCGTTAAAAATGAATTTATACTGAATTGTGATAGTTGTATGACTCAATAAAGCAGTATTATTGGCTGCTGTGAAGTGGATGTACATGTACAGCAGGATGTTCTTCCGTAAGGTAGCAGTGTTGCTAAGGTTAATGCTGCTCTGATGGTAAATTGCCTGAGGCTTTGTCTTCCCCCGCGCCTCCGTAAGAATGCAGGCTCCTTGCTGTTCCCTGTCCTTTATCCTCCTGCTCGGCTCCGGAGCCCTTTCCGTCGCCGCGACCCTGGAGACGTTCCGCGGCTGCGCCGTGCGCCAGTTCTCCTTCCTGGCCCAGAAGCCGGGCTGTCACAGTCTGCGCATCGCCACCGAGGCGTGCTGGGGTCGCTGTCACACCTGGGAGGTGAGCTGACGCCCCCTGCTGTCCCCACTTCTCCTCTCTACTTTGTTTGTCAGTGTCAGAGGGTGATTCTAGGATTTGGCTCTTGGCGGGGTCAAATCAGCCCCCCTTAAAATACAGGATACCCCTCAGCCCCTGATTAAATTTGTGAGTGGGGGTACAAAATGTATACAAAAATATGGGGCAAATCACAAAATTCTTTTAGATAAAATATTGTTCAGGGGCAACTGAAACAAAAATAGGGGAACTTCAGCCAGCCCCAAATAGGGTCTAGAACAGGGGTCTTCAACTCCGGTCCTGGAGAGCTACTATCCGATTGGTTTTCTTTCCTGCCGGGCTTCTGATGAGCCACACCTGTTCTCAGGTAAATACCAGGGCCTGGTGTGGCTGGTCTAGAACCCCTGGTCTAGAACCACCTCGGGTTAGTGTACTTTTATAATCTCTTCTCTGCACTCTTTGTAAGCTTTGACATCTTATTTTCACGCTTGTTTTTTGAACACCTCGCGTCGCACCTGTGCTCGATTAGTGATGCCTGACTCCAGTCATGCTCCCTTTGCGCCGGTGCTCGATTAGTGATGCCTGACTCCAGTCACCCTCGCTTTGCGCCGGTGCTCGATTAGTGATGCCTGACTCCAGTCACGCTCGCTTTGCGCCGGTGCTCGATTAGTGATGCCTGACTCCAGTCATGCCCGCTTTGCGCTGGTGCTCGATTAGTGATGCCTGACTCCTGAGGCCTGTCATGCTCCTCGAATAAAGTGCCTGCTTCTCTCCCATGTCGTTCCGCGGCCGTGGGGCTGTCCAGAAGCCACTCCCGGAGCCTCCCTACGTCCAGAGGCATCACCGCGTCTGCACATACAGCCGTGTGCGCTACCTGACAGCCCGCCTGCCCGCCTGCCAGCCCCAGGTCTCGCCCCTGTACCCCTACCCACTGGCCCTGCAGTGCGACTGTGCTGTCTGCTCCCCCCAGGACACGGAGTGTGAGACCTTCTGAGTGGGGCTGCCACTCGGGCCACGGGGCAGGAATACGGGAAGACCCAATACAGTGCAGCACAGCCTGCCAGGAGCAGCTCAGAGGCGGCAGACATAAGCGGGGGGTTTAATGCTCACCAGTAGATCATAGGTTCGCAGCCGTGTAATGAGACTGCTTTTAGATGCCTAAAGAGTCAAGTGACTTTCACTAATCCAGCAGTATGAATCATTCAGTGTAGAAATGTCAGCTTTGCATGATTTTCTGTATAATAATTAGCTAAGCAAATACATAAATGTGATGGAAACACAGAATGCCACTTCCGGGTGACAAGCTTTTATATTTTGCACAGTGCAGTGATTACAGCACACAGAGGGCAGCAGAGAGTCCTGCTAACTCCTAATTACAGTGTTTAGCCCTACTGATCAGTCTCAGCTCCTGTGCCTTTCAAAGATCTATATTTGACAAACATACTTTTTAAATCAAATGTTACGCTTATAAATATAAAGTGCACACATTCTTCCATCACTGACGACATCGGCAGTGGGGCGGGATGCACAGCAGGGCTGGGAGGACAGGGGAGACGTGTTTCTGTGGGATATCTGTGAAGCTTTGCTAGTGTGTAATGCCAAAGCTCTTATACGATGGCTGTTCTCTATTTGTATTCAAACATATGCACTCTGTTGCAAAAAAAAAAATGAAATAACTTGATTAAATATTTTAAAATCTTGCTTTTTGTATTAGACATCCTCTTTGTTTCACTCTATTCATATACAAAATCCCCTATATCAGCACCCGGCAGGATGCTACATCTACACGTTTTCCAGAATTGTCAGTATGTAATGATAAGGCTACGTTTATGAATCTAGGCAGTTAATTAGTTCGTCGGAGCACTTAAGTGAGTGAAAACCTGCATAGCGATGAGCTTGGCAGGGAACAGGAACCACTAGCACAGGCTGTCAAAGCCTGGTGTCTGTTCTTGCTTTTGCCCTCGAGCGTCACGCAGGGTGACACAGTGACACGCTGCCAGCTGCGAGCCTCAGTAGCGTGACTTGTGGCACATGTCACAGCGGCAGGCCCGCGCGCTCAGGATCTCAATGTCGTCATGGCGATGGCCGCGAGGGCAGTCCAGACGCACCTTGACCTGAGGGGGGCAGACGTGCGATCTCAGAGACGTACATATGGGGTAGAGCGTACGCCAATCCCGAGATATGCGAGAAAGGTATTATGGGTAGAAGCGAGAAATTGATTTGAAGGTTGCCCAGGACAGGTTCTGCTCAGGGATGATTCTAGGATTTGACCCTTAGAGGTGGCTCAGCCCCCTTAGGAAATATGAAACACCTCACACTCCCCTCCCCAGACCCTCATGATTAAATATGTCAAGAGGAGGGGTGATGTCCCCCACAATACAGCTTGCCAAGGGCGGAGAATGGAATATCCACAGAAACACAGGAAGAATCACTAAACAGCTTTAGAAAAAATTATTTTCATCAGGGCTTAGACCAAAATTGGGTCTGGAACCACCTCTGGTGTGGTACCCTGCGAAGCCGGGGGGATTGTCACTGGGCAGCGCTACCTTGGCGTCCTTGCTGATGGTGCAGCAGCGTGAGGCGGAGGTGATGTTATGGGTGAAGTTGGAGGCCAGCAGCACGGCGTAGCGCGAGGGGAAGGCGCTGGACTCGCAGTAGCCCACGCAGGCGTGCACCGTGTGGGCCCCTCGGCACGTGCCGCGCCTGTCGCTGCGAATTGTCACGTTGAACGCTGGAAGAGCCGCAGACGGAGGGTTAGGGCTGCACATGAACAACAGTATACGGCTGGGACACCAAAGGAGGACAGGTAGCGGGAGCGAGCACTAAACACTTCCTGAACAAGTGAGGGTTTGACTCTCAGGTTCTGCATCGGCTCTCTGGATACTCTGGTTGCTTGGATGCCCTTGCATGTATTAGGAGGTAGGGGGGAATCTCACCATAGAGGTGGCAGCCTGGATTCAGCCCATCATAGCTCCAGCTTATGGGTGCTAGGAGCATCAGGAAGAAGAGTGGCAGCACCAGCAGGACAAAGCCAGGCATCACGATTTTACTAGGAGACATAGGTATGGTGGCCTGTATGGGACAAAAAAAAAGTCATTGAGTACTGACAGTCTGAGCCCCATTCATCAATGCCCCTGCCGTCATTCTGTCTGAACCGAGACAGGACACTACTACAAAGTGACCAGATCTATAGTACCCTACCAAATCTATCTGTCTGTCTGGCATCTACCAAAGTTATAATCAACTTTCTATCCAAACACTACAAAACCTATATTTCTAACAGCGAGTTTTAGGCAACCTGGGCATGGAAATAAATACAAAGTCCTTTTAAAAAGGTTTTCCCATCCGTTGTACCCAATAACAGATGTGATATTCTACATGCTGGCATCCTGTGAACCTTAGACCCGTGCTCTGAGTAAGTGCCCATACCATGCCCCTGGCC
>JAODKL010000002.1:22937394-22957283 GCA_026780765.1 Petrocephalus schoutedeni | reverse complement strand
TATTGTTTGGTCTCTCTGGACCACGCGTGCCTTGAATGTTCAGCTTGAACATCCCTGCAGTACATCCTGTTCATCCCCAGAGTCACAGGGTGCACAGAGCCTATCCCAGGCACCATAGTGTACAGTAACCCCATCTGCAGTTTACCTTTCAGGGGCATAAAAAGTATGATTTTCATTGGCCCGTCATCCCGCGATACCTGATATTTTTTCATTGTTTTCATTGTCTTTTGAGAATTAGGCTAAAACATCACAATCTCTTTCATTTGAGAGAGTACGGCACTGTATAATAATGAACAATGGATTTTATTATAACCTATTTATAATGTTTGTGTTGTTTTACTGTGCGTTTATCAATTACCATATGTAATTACCATTACCAATTACCATAAGTACCGCGGGTGGTTCGTGTTATTCGCAGTAGGCGGTAGGGTAGGCCCAGGTTTAGGAACGTATTGCCCGCCGATAGGCGTGGACAACTGTAGCGGGATGGGGAAACCCATTTATTACAGAGCTTACTCCTCCCGTCCTCCCGACTGGGCTGTACGGCAGCTCATGTCTAAAAATAATCATTTTCTTGTCCAACCCTAACATCCTCCTCACAAACAGCAGAATAGGTGTAATATAAAGTTGTCCCGGCTCCTTTGTTTATGTTATGACTATGCCCATGCAGTATGGTACTTATGTTTGAAATTCTCATTTTTTTCTCGTTCCACCCAAACAGCAACTTCCGCATTTTGGCCCTTTTTCCCTCCGTGCTCCTTTCACCCCCCCCCCAAAAGAAATAATACCAAGTAAGCTTGCTTTCCCTTCCGAGGGCCCAGAATCGCCCGGTACACTTTGCCAAGCCTCTCAGGGTTTCTTGCATTAATATAATTCTGCGCAGCTGGTGAACTCAGAGGCAGCATATGTTCAGTACGACAACATCCTGGACACTGTTTATTTTTTAACTCTACGGTTTCGATGTGCTCATGCGTTATGAGTGCCGAAAAAATACAATATTTCTTGGAGTGCGTGGGGACTGGTGAGGTTTCACCCTGTGCCAAACGGCTTCAGATTGGCTGCTTATTCACTCACAAGTATCTGCTTCTCACCTACGCCCGGGGGGATGGTTGGGGGCTTCAGTCTGGTCTTCACTGCAAGTGTGTAGAGTTTGTTAATGGCGCGGGTTTCTTCTTGACACCCCGGTTGTCTCCGCTTAGCTAACTGGCCTCTCTAAACTGCCTTTTGAGTGTGAGTGTGCGTGTGTGTGTATGTGTGTGTGTGTAGGTGCCTTGTGATGGACTGGCACCCAGTCAGGAGCTGACCCCGGCCTTCTGCCCTATGCTGCCTGGGACAGGCTCCAGGCCACCTGTGATCCTGCTCGGGATGAGTTGTTGGAAGATTGATGGATTACTTCTGACCCGGTGACCCAGACCAGGATAAGTGGGTCTTATTTTAATTATAGTGAAGGCTGATCCAATCAAACTGCGCGGCAGGTGTTAAGGCTACCAGGTTTTTAAGAGGGCAGCTTTCTTTAATATAAGTATTTTGGAAGTAGAGTTTATTTATTCCTCTGTCTTTAAATCGCCTGTCCTGGTCCGGCTTGGGGGGGGGGGGTACGCGTCGGGAGCAAGGCTGGGACGCCACTGCACGTGGTTCTGAGAGGCGTGTGTGTTTAATTGCACTGTTCATCCATTCAGCCGCACACCCATGGGCACAGGGAGCTGAGCCGGGGTGGAGCAGCTGGGATGGGCAGACGTATCAAAGGATACTGGATAATAAAATTTGCATTTTATTTATAAACGATTCCTTTAACCAATGCTCGCCTAATATTTAGTTTGGCATTTATCATTTCTAGTTCTGCTCACTGGAATTATTCCCGAATTAGCAGTATTTCCAATTAGATTTCTAGAAGTGTCATGACTCGGAATCTTCTATGTAAGAACAAATCCATTGGCTTCTTATACATGGCCTGAAACAGGGCACCCCGGCCTGGCCAGTCTGTCTATGATGCCATGTCCTCTGCCCACCAGCCCCTTAGATGGTGAGATGACCCACTGCAGGAACAAGGTAACCAGTGGGGATTGGGGAATGCCTCCCAGACGAGGTGCCCAAAATGCAGACTTGGGCACACCAGGTTGGAAAACCAGAAACAGGAAACAGGGCCAAGGAGGGGGGCTGAAGCGTCGGAAATCAAGACAAACACAGAGGATATCAGTTATCCAGCACAGGACCATGAATCAGGATCATTAATCCAGGAACAGGACACTGGCAAACCAGGTCCTGAAACTCAAGACTAGATGCCAGTCTATGAGAACTATGAACCATGAAACATGAGAGCAATACCCCAAACCACTAAGCCAGGGACCATGCTGGCAACTGACAAAAACAAGACAAGTACTTCAGGCTCCACAAGCGAGTCTCTGAACTGAATCCCATTCAGTGACGACGACTGAGCAGTGACGACTGAGCAGTGACGACGACTGCCATTGACGACGACTGAGCAGTGACGACTGAGCAGTGACGACGACTGAGTAGTGACGACGACTGAGCAGTGACGACGACTGAGCAGTGACGACGACTGAGCAGTGACGACTGAGCAGTGACGACTGAGCAGTGGGCAATGCCTACAGCTCTCTTTAAATAAGCTTCACATCTAATTGCCACTGGCTCAGAGCAAGATCCCAGAGCAGGCTCAATTACTTGATTACCAATCAGGAGCAGGTGTCCAAATTCGTTTCTCCAGCATCTGGCAGGTTGAATTAATTCATTTTTTCTCTTATGCTTAGATCGTCAAAGTACTAGGAAGCCAGAGTCCAGATCAGTCAAAGGATGAGACCTGATACCGCTCTGTGTTTCCCGAATGATCTTAGTGTTTTGCTTCTGGTAATTAAATAACCTTATTAGTTTCTTGCTTTATTGGAAGATATGTATCTCTTGCTCCAATACGGCTTACGCTCGAATTTACCGTCCACTGGAAGCTCAGCCTGGGTGCACTTGTGCTTCAACAGCATGTATGTTTTTATCGTGCTATTTGTCTCACTTCTGCGCTGTTTTGGACAAAAGCATCAGCTAAATAAACATAACTGTAAGTAAATGTGCGGCTGGTTGTGCCAAATGCCGCCGTGCTTGTCTGTGCCATGTGCTGTCATCCACAGAACAAAACAATCACCCTTGTTGTACTAGTGCCCCGTGTCCTCCTGAGCCAATAGTGACCATTTAGGCTGGTGCTCTGGGCAGACTGGGATAAGCTCCAGACCATCCTCCACCTGACCTGGTGCTGGATAAACGGTTGGAAGATGGACAGAGGGATTTACAGCGGAATCCCCGTCAGAGATCAGCGGTCTTCTGCGGACGTGCCTCTAATCTCCTTACTCTCCCTGCGCTCTCGCCACGACTTCCTCCTTATTGGACATTATTGCCCAGTGTAATTGTGCCTTTCCACTGCATCTATATTGTAATCCACCCCCCCCCCCCAGAGAGCTGCACTCTCTCGTTAATGATCAATAAAATCCGCTGGCACGCCTGTGATAGGAGAGCAGGAGACCGCTGTTTACTCTCACGACGGGCTTAATTACACCGCGAGTAAGATGGTTTTTCTGTGCCGTGTCTTATCTCCCAGACCACTGTTACCTGCACTGGATTCAGGTGTTGTTTTTGTTTGCATTCAAAGCTATTGCAACTATTAATTAAAATGATTAATTCATTTGATTTAATTACTTGGGGGGTATGTCCCCCCCCCCAGTTATTTTTTCTTACCAGTTCCTGTATTAAATTATAGTAATAGCTGATTTAATATCCTTAATTCCTTATGCATGTATTTGTAGCCAGAAGGAATTGTGCAAAAATCAGTCTGGTGTTGATGGATATATGTGGGACCTCATTTTACTGCCAGCCACATAGGGCTGGGTTTAAGTCCTTGGCTATACTGAAGATTGAAGATGTGTGCGATGTACGAATGATCCCCATATTGATTTCCCCCGAAACGAATTGAACAGATTTACTCCCAGATGGAACCCGCCTGGCCACCTTTGCCTTCCCTCTGTCTGAGGGAGTATAGAGACAAAGAGAGTCTCCTTTCATTCTTTGCCCAGCTCTCGGTCAGTCTCTGCCGGGCTGCCTTGGGCAAGGTGCAGCCGTCCCGCCTAGCATCCTCAGAATTGGGCCGGACAGGCTCGTGATGGACAGGCTCAATATTAGCGCCATCTGTCACGTGGAGGTCACACGCGCCGCGAGCACGCTAGCCTTCACGCACATGCCTGCACCCAGCAGCCGCTATATTAGGGGCGCCGGCTCCTTTATGCCGATTGGCTGCTCCCGCAAGCAGAGATTCGTGTGGCTGCGGCTCAGTACATAAAGCAACCAGACAAGGTCATGGAGCGCAGTTACTGCTCGGCAGACCTTTGGAATGTGCGATATGCGTGATCTGAGCTATTCCCTACTTGCTGCGATTGCTGGTGCCCAACCCGGTGGTCCCCGCCGCTCAGAAACGGGGAAATGCGCAGCCTAGGGATGATGGCGTGATAGTGAAAAAAGATGCAGTCAAGGCCATTTCAGAGGGTGGGAGCCCTTCGTTAATGAGAGAGAGACAGAGGAGATGGTAAAACCAGCAGGATAGCTACAAGTGTGAAAATGTTCAGGGCCTAAATCCACAAGGAAAGGTTCCACAACCGTGTCCAATCTGTACTTCAAATTCAGGTTGTTCTGCTGGAAAAACACAATCCTACCTGATTCTCAGCAAATATGCCTGACTGTATAAGCTAACACTTATGCAACACACACGTGCTCTTGGCACAGATTTACATACAAATGCACCATGGTTTAGTAGTCATATGTTTAGTATTTAGCTAGCCAAAATCACAGCATAAAGTGACTGCATTCACGCGAAACACCATAGAGTTTTTATTCTGCGAATCAGAACATCACATTGTGCAGCAACAGTCCTATACAATCTAAGGCTACTTTCAGTCTTTGTATAACAAAGTGGACAGTTATAAACGTTACTGTATGTGTTGTTATGTAACATATTTGCAGGGCTATCGGTTGTTCACAAGAAGCAGAAAGCCTATAATAGTTTGCACATCTAATATCCTGGTGAAAAACGCAGACTGTGCCCTGCTTATTGACTGCTCATTGTTCCATGATGCTGAAGCAGACATGCAGGTGGGAATCTCTGTCGCCATGGAGCGTCGTTAGGTGAGAAGGACGGTTAAGATAAGATGTTTGTGTGAGTCTGACTGCTGGGCGAGAGGTCAGCGGCCATATCCAGTTAGATTTCTGATTACTGGTAGAGAAATGAGTGCCCTTAGCAATGATAAAATCCTGTTTAAAATGATGATGCGAGGCAGCTTTTAAAGTTATACATAAAAAAGGTCACATCAGAGCCGCAAACTTCTTGAAGGGCTGAACGCTGGGAAGGGATTTCATTCATAGCCTGTTCTGGCAGTCTGTCATTTTCTCATTAGCGTCCTTTTAGGCTATAAGTCAAAAGCGATATTAATACAACGGAAAGCCACTGTGCTAATGCCTTTAATCCCCCTCAGCGTAGATGGTTTTCATGCTTACCCACAGATTCAAAGCCTTCTTCTGCCTTAGCAGTACTCCAGGATATAGGCCCCAAATACCAACATAAACGAAAATACATTATAAATGTCACTAAAAATCTCAGAGAAGTAAATTCATGGTAACATCATGGGCCCTCGGGAGTTATTTTAATCTCTGTAGTATTTTTAGGTAACAACAGCACAGCTGTGTTGGTGTATGTCACAGTATGCTGGCTTTATAGCTAGCGCTGTCACTTCAGTGACCCCAGGATTGAGGGTTTGAATTTTGTAATTCAGCTCCATATCTGTAGGTGGCAGTAGTCATGTCGTGTGTAGGTGGCGGTAGTCACGTCGTGTGTAGGTGGCAGTAGTCACGTCATGTGTAGGTGGCAGTAGTCACGTCATGTGTAGGTGCCAGTAGTCACATCATGTGTAGGTGGCAGTAGTCACGTCATGTGTAGGTGGCGGTAGTCACTTCATGTGTAGGTGGCGGTAGTCACGTCATGTGTAGGTGGCGGTAGTCACGTTATGTGTAGGTGGCGGTAGTCACGTCATGTGTAGGTGGCGGTAGTCACGTCATGTGTAGGTGGCAGTAGTCACGTCATGTGTAGGTGGCGGTAGTCACGTCATGTGCAGGTGGTTCTTACCTACAGCTGGAAAGTTGTCTTCCTGTGGTGTCAATGCTGTAAAGCGATTGGCAGGTAATCATTTTTATTATCATTTTCTCAAAATAAATGTGACCACGGAGTTTTTAATAGTCCTTTAATTTTTATTATTGTTTTTTTTTTACCACTCTGACCTGGATGAACAGTTTAGATAGTGTATGTTGTACACACATGCTACATGTTCAATATTTACCTATCCTAAAGCCCTTTTGGTAATTTGATATGTGTAAATAATAAAGCATGCTTAAGCATGAAAAATCCACTGAAGCTTGAAATGATGAGGAGATGCCTGTTTCCGGCTGTCCCGCAGTGCCTCTCCCAGCTATTTACCCCGCAACAGCAGCAGGACAGAAGGCATCTTCCGTCTGTCTCCCTGTGATCCAGCTGCTGCGTCCACATGTGCGCGAACAGTCAGCCCATCACTCGGGTTTCCAGACAGGGCTCTTGGAATTCTGCGGTCATTAAAGCATCAGAGGCGGGCCAGAGGGAGTGCGATGGGGGCAGCGGGAACATCGGCGGTGGCGGGAACAGCGGGGGAGGCGGGAACAGCGAGGGTGGCGGGGGCAGCGGGAACAGCGAGGGCAGCGGGGGCGCCGGCAATAGCGGGACAGTGGGAGCGCGGCCCCTCTCAGCCAGGTGACCATCAATGTCAGTCTGCAAATCTGAGACAGGTTGCCTCATAATCTCCGATATTGTCAGCTGTTAATGCCTTTGGGTATGAAACGCCAGTGTAGCAGTCAGATCGAAGTATGATACAGAAAATAAAATTCTCATGACCACAAACAGCAAAAACAATAATTCAGAGAGAGGATGGAAATCAATCACTTGCCTTGTACAAAATTTACGAGTTTTGAGCGAATCTCCTCAAGTGTGGAGCCACACTGACAGTGGAAGCGGCCCGCGGCCATGGACAGTGACGTCTCCCTCCGTCATGCCCTAGAGCTCTGCAGCTTGAGCCGCAGGAAGGTTGTGTGTCATTGGCAGGCCCAGTGAATGTTCTTCATCCCAGCAGAGACTGCGGAGATCTGCAGACGAAAGCAGTCGCGCAGACCAGGCTGCTTGGCGATAGTGATAGTCACGGGGTATTTTTAGCTCTGCGGTCGACGCCAACCGGCCTTGTTACGCATTGCCATTTGGAGCCCCGGACCAAACGTCCTGCCTTTCCTTGAGAGAGTCTGTGGCTTTAGGAAATCAACAGCTTGTTTAACCCTTATGGGGCCTGGCAGACGCCGCGTGTCAGGCAGACCCTCTGTAGTGACGCTGGGCACGTTTTGGGTGGCCGTTCCGCATTTGTGACCCCGGTGCGTAGAGCTTAAACCTGGCGTCTTTAAATAGTGGGTTTATAAACGGGTGTATTCGTGACGTGACTCTTCCTGCATGGCGAAGCACGGTCCCGGAGCAGACGGAGAGAGCTCTGACGGCTGTATTATAACCCGAGAGCGGTTTAACGTCCCTCTCCTTTTCGGCGGAGTGTCTGCTCGCTCTCCTGGCTGAGGGTAACGTGGCGGGAGCCGGCTCAGCTGTGCTCGGGATCTGCGCCGGTGTGGGCGGGCAGGCCCGCTGTCGGGAGAGACGGCACTTTGAAACCCACTCGCAGCGAATCTCACGACTCGTTCTGGAGGATTTATACCGGTTACTGTAATGGTCCCCGTCGGTGTGCGGCAGGAGTGACCGGGAGGACGCGGCGATCTCTCTCGCCATGGCTGTCGAAGCCTCATCTCTGCCCGGCGATAACCGTGGCTTCCTACACGTCTTCTACATGCTGGGGTTTCTCAGATGTAGGACGTGCATCCCCGTGACAAGTGCACATCAGCGTTTGGAGAACAGAAGCATGCCTCTCACTATCTCATTACTAGATCCACACATGGGCCATTTTTTGTCCAAAAAAAAAATTGCCGAAAGCTAGTCAGAAAGCGTGAGGCTGCCAGTATAATGGCAAGTGACTATGCAGTAGTGCTAATGTCTTTAATTCCCCCGGTGTAGAAGGTTTTCATGCTCTCCCACAGTTCCAAAACCTTCTCCTACTTGCACAGCACAGCTAGATATCGGCCCCAGACACCAACATAGAGGCTGAAGGAGACCAAGTGAAATTCACATTGACTTTAAAGTGCCACTCTAGTTATTTTAATTTCTGGAGTAATTTGCTTTTAGGTAAGATATGGTGCGTTGGCACAGCAGGCATTGTGGTATCAGGTCCAGGAACCCCGTCCCCTTGTATTGGATTAGCAGATTTTAGATGGATGGATTTAGAAAACACTACCATATTGTGGTTTTATAATCAAAGCCATTAAGAAAATTATTTTGAGGCTAAATTTACTTGGCAGATGGCTGTGAATGTATCGGTGTGGTCATGTGCTCTATGAATATTCACAGATTAAAGTTTGACTGCCATATTGTACATCCACTCAACTGAGATGACACTCGAATTAAAGGACCTTCCAGTCCCACCCAGCAGAGGCCATGGTGTGGTACTGCTAATCCTGCTTTCTGAAATGCTCTTCTTGCATCATGTATTATGTGCAAGGTGTCAGAATTGTGGACAGGGCCAAGAGTTTAATGACACTGCATGTGTAACATTGACCGGGAGCGAGTAAGTGCAGCCGTCTTGCAAAGACGGCGAGGAGAATGTAAAAGCTTAACTCGATTTGAAATCTGTGACGTGAAGAGATTCTATTTCACAAAGATGGTCGGCTCAGTTTACCGAGGAGGCTACAGATGAAACATATTTTAAAGACTAATGGCAGCCTGACGTAACAGGCCGTCTGACGCTGGCCTTATTGAGGAAAGGTCAGAGACGGCATGCTCTGTGATATCACTGAGATTCCAGAAGACAAAGGGGCTGCCCACTTGGTGGACGTGTGAGCCGACTGTGCCAAGGCCGCCCAGTCCCCCACCCTTTAACCTGTAAACCATGTCCCCCCCACTGCCCAGCTCCATGTTTGTCAGTGTCTGGTTCACAGGTTCATTTGATGGAAGCATGGTGGCTGTTTCCCTGAGCCAGATTAAACGCGTCTTATTTAATGCTCGTGGTCACAGGCCCAGTGTTATCAGAAGTGGCTTCTAGGGCCCATTTAAGGCCTGTTTTTGTAATTATAGGGTGACTACAGTCATGCTTAATTTAATCGAATTATGGTGAAAATCCCCCTTTTCATCACAAACGCATTTGAACATGCTGCACTGCAATAAAAGGTCTCCACAATAAAAAGGCTTTTTAAAAGGGCTATTATATTTGAAGTTAATGCCGGTTTTTTAAGGTACAGAAATGGTCCCTGAGGAACACCGCTGGGTGTACACTGATGTTGTTTGTACCTTGGGGAGCAAAACTGTTTTGGGGCTGTACCCTTCTGACATAATAGTTAGTGTTTGTATTCATGATGGCCATTTGTATGCATTACTTTACATCGTCAATTTTAACGAATGAACGCTGGTGGCTAGATAGCTAGCTAAGTGACATCCATGTCCCTTTAAAGCATGAAACGGGTCTGATGGCTATGTTGTGGTGTCAGTGTCCAGACTGGGGTCCAGCGCGCTTCCCGGCTCAGCCTGGTGTGAGGCTGAAGATTCTCCATTCTTACATTCACTTCGCTTGACAGTCCAGTTTGAATTATGCATGACAGTCCGTCTCGGTCTTGGGAGACGGCGCGCCTAAGTGCTATTACCATGCCGAAATCTGCCGTGAGCGTCAGTATTTTGGCAATTTTATGGAAATGAGCAGGTTCATTTGAAAAAAAAATGAGGGGGGAAAATCTGTGTTTTTCTCAACCTATAATACAGAGAAAAATCAGTTTATTGGAGGCCAGGCATTTCGTGGGAAGGAAGTATGTTTTGTTTGATAATGCCAGAGTGTGATTATTGAATGAGGGGAAACCTGTTTTAATCTTCGCTCATGTCAGGGCAGTTTGATGGAGCTACAGTGATTCCTGGCTGTGTGGTCTGTGTTCTGCTGTGTGAGTTTGTGTAGGTACCCCAGGTTTTACCCGGGACACACAGTCTATCATAAGGCCTGAAACTACAGTGTGGGAGATGAGCTTTGTGTGATTTAGTTCAGTGTTTCTCAGCCTGGTCCGTCGGGGACCCCACAGACAGTCCACATTTTTGCTCCCTGCCAGACAGTCCACATTTTTGCTCCCTGCCAGACAGTCCACATTTCTGCTCCCCTGGTAATGCTGGGGGTCCCAGAGGGCCGGTGTGAGAAATAACGGTGTAGCTGATCTGTGTGTAATCCCCGCAGTTATGATGTGCAGCGCTGTACGGTATCTGAATTCGTGCATGGCCCTTCACACAAGAGTTATATGTTACATGTGTGTGTTTGTATATGAGTGGGGTTTTAGATCCGCTGATCTGTCAGTTTATCGCTTCATTCTATACCGAGAAACCTGGGAAGACTTGAAAGGATGGATGAATCAGGAGTGTCAGTTCCACATGCTTCCTCCTCACCCTCACACCAGCTGAACAGGAAGACGCTCATTTCACGTTTAATTGTCATGTAAATGCACTTTGGGGGGGGGGGGTCAGTCATGCTGTGGCTGGAGCAGATGGAGCGGGGGGGTGCTGGGGTAGGCAGGCTGGTAAGGAGATGTCACGCACACCGGTCAGACGACCGCCACCAGGACCCGGAAGTAGACGATCGTCCGGGACATAAATGGAGGAACGCTTCATTCAATCGCTGCTCAGTCATTGCGAAATGGCCCATGCCCTTTCCGACCGCCATCGCCGGTACTGTGAGTACTCCAGTCCTTGGTTCTCTCTCTTTGATTGTGTGTGCGTTTAGAACGTGGATTCCGGTGGGAATCTCTACTCTTTGTTTAAAGAGTGTTCTTATAATATTGGCGTGGTTATCCTACCTCTTCGTGTAAAGTCCGCGTCTGGGTTACCATCCACGCTACACAGGCTATCCGCTGACGCCAGTCTATTCCCTGCCCGAATTCTTGACAGGAGAGGGTCTTTTTACAACCCCAAATCAGTTATGTTAAATTAAAATCGAACTGAAAACAGTACTTTGTTAAATTATCTTTGACCTGTATTACATTGCAAACAATACAACAGCACGTTATTTAATGTGTCTTTCCGATTTGGGGTTGTATTTACTGAGGGTGCAAACTCAGAGCCAGGACCCGCGGGACCTTGCCTGGCAGACTGTCTTTCAGGGTACAGGTACATGCTCGTGTGTGGCGTGCGTGTGCCGGTCGGTGCGGCCCACATCCAGCTGCTCACAGGCAGTCGACCTCCGGGACCCTCGCGGTCGCCGTCGGTAACATGTAGCGTTAATGCGATGCTGGTGACACGAGGTAACGAGATTAACCCGCTGCCTCTCACCCTAGCTGTCCTTTAACTGGCTCATCTGCTGGGCACCTTTTTAAGCCCGAATGCTTCCCTTTTCAGACCCCTTTTTTAACATAGAAGTAGTCAGGAATTGCACATTCCAATGTAATGATGGCATTTAGCCGCTCTACAGTTCCCCATAATAGCCTTTGATACCAATGACGCCGAGCTTTTAGGGAAGGAAAGATGAGAGGTTTCGTTTTTGTAGCAATTACCCATAATCCTTCTGTGTGGCATCACACTCTCAGTCTGGTTTTATTCCCACATACACACACTCCCTGATAATGGGGGGAGTGGAGGTGGGGTCCTATTCTCGTTTTGGGATTAACTGTTAGCTGATGGGGGTATTTTGCTGACGCACCAGCCCAAGCCGCCTACGCTGATTTGGACGGAAGTGGGAACTGGCACAAAGTTGGGAAACGGTAGTCGGGGATCGGGCCGATGCCCAGCCCCAGAGCGGCTCCCCGCTCCTCTGCCCGCTCCGTCTCCAAGCTCATCTCTTTAACCAGGATCAATCGCTGGCCCCTGGCCTGCTAAGACGGCACGGCATGCTGGGCGGAATATGGACTCCTGATCCACGCGAGTGCGAAGTTTACGCGAGTTTGGCGGCGTTCCCACAGCTCTGATATTCTGTTTTGCTTCCCAGGCTTTTAAAATACAGACAACACCTTACCAGTGCTGTCAAGGAGGATGTGAAATTGATTCTGAAGACAGGAGCAGGAAGAAAAGAAGAACAGAAAAATTTCCCACAGTCCTCTGCTGTCCTCATACTTGGGCTTCTGTTAGTTCACACCTGCGGACCGTTTTAAGGTTCTGTGTTGATCTTAATGTATGAGAGGGGGTGTTCTGTAATTATGAGTCCATAGATCAGTTCAAGAGAATAAGGGTGTTTTCACACCTATAGTTCGGTCCATCTAGGCGAATCAGCTGATTTGTTTTCCCTGCGGTTTATTTAGCTTTCACACAAAAAAATCCAAGCGAAGCAATAATGCGCCAGTACAAACCACAGGAGGACGTTCATTCTGCTTATTGGTCAGTTGTGTCTGAGGGGCGGGAGCAAGAAAATAAATACAGGAAGAAGGGCCTGTGTCCTGGGCTATGCAGCTGAACATCTCTCTTTTGTGTACTGATGGCTCGGTTTTTTTTTTTTACTTTTCTAAGGCACTGTTCAGTCAACCAGTCAAATCTCCTTTAGCCGAGATAGGACTTTTTTATAAGTTTTTGTGAGTTGTTTTTAGGAGCTGACAGATCCCCAGATCCAAGTAAGACAGCCGTTGATTTCTCCTTCCCTGTATAGCTGCTGCTACTGGTTTGTGTGTTCTGTCGCTTCCCAGAATGCAAAGCAAGGGAGCCGCTTAGCTCAGACTCATGGAAAACACCTTGATGTTGGGTCGGTTTGAGGTCGGATCACGTGTTTGTGGAGTTTGTCTGGGCCCGGACCGAGAGCACCTCCCGTCAAAGGTCTGCAATCGATTTAGTCCTCACCCAAGTGCAATTACTGTGCTCACACCTGACCTGTTGTGAAGTGAAGATTTTCTGTCAACCAACCAGCTGACTGCTGACAACTCTGTGACTGTGACTCTTTATACTCAGCTGGTTGGCTGAAGCAAAATCCTGGTGTAGACTTTTACTCTCTGGCCCTGAATTACCCACCTCTGGTCCATGCTTTCCTAGAGCCTGTGCCACAGGTCCATGGGCAGCAGTGAGAATCCTCCTTGCGGAGACGGATCGCAAAAGGATGCTTTCATTCTGTGAACACTGATGTATATTCTTAGCGAATGTGACCGCATGAAAAGAAAGCATCGCAAAAACGCCCCCGCATCACTGGCTCCCGCCGCGCTCCGGTACCCCATGGCGGGCGGCGGCCCCCCTGCCGCGTAGCTGCACCCGCAGCCCGTTGGGATGCTGAGTGACGTTCCGGCGCCCGCCGGCGCCCTCTGGGGCTGACTGGAGGCGGCGCGGGACTGTAACGGCAGCAGCTCTCCGCTTCTCATGCCGGGCGGCCTTCCCATGATGCCACGGCTCCGCTTAATTACTCCCCTCTTCTCGCCCGGGTTTGGCAGATCAGCGCGATCCTGGCCATCGAGTGCGACGCGCGTCTCGTATGGAGGTCAGTCCTGCACCTGGCTTCACGGCCGGTGCTTCTTCATTCTGCCAGCAGCTGGCCTTCATGCAGTGAGATGCAGTAAGAACATTATCTGTCCCCTTTCTCCACAGTCCTTGGATCTGCTGCAGTACCAGTCAAATTTTGGACACCCATAGAAAGGTTCATTATAAATTATAATTATAAATAATTATAAAGACATCAAAACTATGAAATCATATGTATGGAATTATGCACTGACCATAAGTTATTTGTTGGGGGGGGGCAGCTCTGTGGGTTGGGACTTGGAAGGTTGCTGGTTCAAATCCCATGGTTGGCAGAGAGATCTCACCACTGGGCCCCTGAGCATGGCCCTTAACCCTAATTGCTCCAGGGACTGGCTGACCCTACTGTCTCCACTGTGCCAGTATCATGAGGTGGCCTCCTGGGATGCTTTTCCAGCTGTCCTGAAGGAGGTCCCACATATACTGAGCTCTCATTGGCTGCTTTGCCTTCACTTTTGGGTCAAACTCCTCTCCGGAGGTCATGTTATGCGACACTCTATCACCTTCCTTTGTAGGTGACTTGGCGTGTCCAAACTTTAGACTGGTTAGTGCCCATTCCATTTCCAGCCCCCCCCCCAAATCAGATGTCCCACCTCCCACCTAAACCAGTGCTGATTAAATGTCATGCCCAAGATTGGGCTAAAGCAGTGTTTCCCAATCTGGTCCACGTTTTTGTCCACGTTTTTGCTAGCGGGAGTTCAGAGGGAGCACAGACATGGGCTGACTGCGGCTCCACGAGGACTGGATTGAGGAACACTTGGTTAAAACACCAATCAGTGCTGTTTCAGCGGGACGCCGGACCAGCTGAGTGTTGGAGGATGTGCTGCAGAACTCATAAGAGCTTATAATTCTCGGTAAAGGACATAAAGCCGGCTCAGCTCCCTCTGAATTAGCAAAGGCTCGCCTCAGGTTCTCCCCTCTGCTTCAGCCCTGCTACGGCCCGCCCTCGCAGCAGCGCTCGGTACCTGTGGTCATGCGTGTGCGATGCTACGCAGATTAACCAGCCTTATGATGGTGCTGACACACAGCTGCTGTTGCTGGGCTTTTATCTGCCTCCAGTGAAGAGGCACTGAAATGCTTGTGGCTTAACAGGATAGACCCCTGAGGTTGTGTTCTGAAGGTTGCTAGTTTGAATCCCCTTCTTGGTGGAATTGTCCCATGTTTGTTGGGCCTTTGAGCAAGGGCCTGTGGGTATATATTCATGGGTATGGATCTGTGTATATACCTGTGCAGTTCTGTGCAAAAGATGGTTAAATTATCATCACGTTGCTGCATAACTATGATTTTTATTTACTAAAGTGAGTTACCTTAGCCATTTCAAATCCTTTCTTAAAGTCACCACAGTATTTGCAACAACCACCCAACCCGTTTAGTACTTTGTAAATGTGAGTCTCTATGCTGAAGTGGTCGGTTGAAAATCCTGGCCTGGATTTGTACTTTCTGAGCCTGAACTTTCCAGCTGTGGAAGGTTTGGACTCATCGATATGCTGTGAATGGTCATTTGACATGCGCACTGTCAGAAGCACTCAGGCCAGTGAGGTTCAGCCCCCTGGGAAGGCCAGTGAAGGAAAGGCCGTTTCCGGGGGCCTGGTGCATTTCTGTTGATGCGCATCTGAATGCTGGCCGTGGAAGAATAACTTAGGAGCAGGTGCAGGACATTCGTGGAGTTCAGATCCATCAGCTGTCAGTGTGTACCTTCATATGGGGTCTGTGCCCATGTCTGGTAGGTTGTGGGTTCAAATCCCTCGGTTGTCCGTGTGTACCTTCATATGAGGTCTGTGCCCATGTCTGGTAGGTTGTGGGTTCAAATCCTTCGGGGTTTAACCCCAGTTGCTCCAGGGAGCCTGGCTGATCCTGCTCTCTGATCCTCGCTTGTATGTTGCTTTGGATATAAGCTTCTGTTAGATTGACAAAAAAGAATCTGTGTAAATTTGACGTTTGATCTAGTGTGATTTAAAATTCACAGTCAAAACACTGTAAGACAATATCCATAAGAAATATGCCATTTAGAATGAATCCATTTGGCTTTTCTTGAGAGTTTAAAGAGCATTTACATTAGTGCCTGGATTGATTGACATTGATGTTTGTAATGAATCCTTGTCCTGTTCATCACTTTTTGTGTCGCGCAGGATTCTCGGGAAAGGAGGAGTTTGGATCCTGTGGCCCCGGGGCCTCGACCACATCTGCTCAGCCATGCCGCACCTGCAGCCAGCCACCCTGCCCTCTGTCCGCTTTTCATGCGTCTCTAAAACCCTCTGCCTCGCCCTGTTCTTAGGGACGGTGCAGCTCTGCCAGGCAGGCTCTCATAATCTCACCCCCAATAAATCGTCTGAAAACTGCTCTGGGGGGGATGGCTGTGTCGAGGGGGTGGTCCTGCCCGTTTGGAACCCCCAGAACCCCTCGGTAGGGGACAAGGTGGCCCGGGCCATCGTCTACTTCGTGGCTCTCATCTATATGTTCCTGGGCATGTCCATCATCGCCGACCGCTTCATGTCCTCCATCGAGGTCATCACCTCGCAGGAGAAGGAGATCACCATCAAGAAGCCCAATGGCGAGTCCACCACCGCCACTGTGCGCATCTGGAACGAGACCGTCTCCAACCTGACCCTCATGGCACTGGGCTCCTCTGCCCCCGAGATCCTGCTGTCCGTCATCGAGGTGTGCGGCCACAAGTTCGACGCGGGCGAGATGGGCCCCAGCACCATCGTGGGCAGCGCCGCCTTCAACATGTTTGTCATCATCGCCCTCTGCGTCTACGTGGTGCCCGACGGCGAGACCCGCAAGATCCGGCACCTGCGGGTCTTCTTCGTCACGGCCGCCTGGAGCATCTTCGCCTACGTCTGGCTCTACCTCATCCTGTCGGTGTTCTCCCCGGGCGTGGTGGAGGTGTGGGAGGCCGTCCTCACCTTCCTCTTCTTCCCGCTGTGCGTGGTGCAGGCCTGGGTGGCTGACCGCCGGCTGCTCTTCTACAAGTACGTCAAGAAGCGTTACCGCGCCGACAAGAGCCGCGGCATCATCATCGAGACGGAGGGCGACGGCTTCGCCAAGATGGACCTGGAGATGGACGGCCAGGGGGACAACTCCCATCACAAGGAAGCTCTGGACGGCATGCTGGTGGGCATGGAGGACGGCGGGGGAGCGGGGCGCGACCAGGAGGACGAGGCACGCCGCGACATGGCCCGGACCCTGAAGGAGCTCAAACAGAAACATCCGGAGAAGGACATGGAGCAGCTGATCGAGATGGCCAACTACCACGTGCTGGTGCAGCAGCAGAAGAGCCGCGCCTTCTACCGCATCCAGGCCACCCGCATGATGATCGGAGCCGGGAACATCCTGAAGAAACACGCCGCCGACCAGGCGCGGAAGGTGGTGAGCTGCCACGAGGCCCGCGCCCAGGAGGACGACCCCCACACCGCGCGGCTGGTCTTCGAGCCCTCCCACTACCAGTGCTTCGAGAACTGCGGCTCGCTCAAGCTGGCTGTAGCCCGGCAGGGGGGGGACGGCAACTGCACCGTCAAGGTGAGACGGGGGTGGGGGGTGAGGGATTATGGTGTCATGATATCAGGCATCATCCTCTCCGGTGTAGCAGTTTGGCACTGAAGCTACTAGGCAGAGGTGGGTAATTCAGGACCAGGAAGTAAAAATCTAGACCAGCTGAGTGACTGTGACCTGGTTGGTGAAAACAAAATGCTGGCCTGTATTTGCAATTTCTAAACCTGAACTTTCCACCTCTGCTACTTGTGGGATTCATTGACATAACATTTGTTAAATTTGCAGGTTTTGGATAGAGCACTTTGGTTTGATGGGGCAGGTCAAATAAGCGTCACCCTACCTGCTGCGGCCACGCCCCCATTACACCACTTCTTGTTTCGTAAGACAGGTACATGCAGGTACCTGTAGTGCATGGCATTCACAACAGGATGAGACCGCTCACCCAAATCACAGATTAGCAAATGGATTGTGGGATTTATTATAATAATATTTGTCACAATTACAGGATTGAGATGGAGCAGACAGGTCACCACAATCACATTTTAACAAGATCATAAATTAGTAAATGAATCAATGTTTGAGTCCAGTATTTCTTTAAATAGTTCACTGGCTCCTACAGGGGGAGACTGGTGGTTTCTGTAGGTTACTGGTTACCAGATTTGCTGTTTCCACCCATCATACCTGCACGAGAATGTGGATTTACATTTGACCAAAACAGGAGGTATATTGACTGTATTACAGCTGATAGCCAGTGTATATATCTGTTTATAATACTGCAGTACATGCAAGTAATCAGCCTTTTTATAAAGCGCTGTCCACAAGCAATAGGATGCCGTTGACTCTGTCTGTAAAATGAAAGTTCTTAGTTCAATCAGCCTCCTGTAAGCCCAGGTCTGTGTGGCAATATCCAATTCTACTAATGTACTGCACAGCAGCAGATGTGGTTCCCGTGTCCAACACGCTGGTGTCATGGTCTGTCTGGGATGAGAATGATTATTATTTCATGTAACGGATGATTTTCCGGGAGCCCGTGAGCGATTCCTGAGATATCGGCGAACGTCCTATGAAATGTCAATACTGAATTATTAATGAAATACGCGTGAAAAGCCAAATAGTCTTTGGACCCGTGTGGTGATTTGAAGGAAAGTTGGCAAAAGTTTTACTGAAATTTCCCAGGGCTTCTGCAGATTGCGCTGACGTTCTGTTCCTTCACTGCCCTCGTCACCGGGTCAGGTGGATTACCGCACGGAGGACGGCACGGCCAATGCTGGCTCCGATTACGAATTTGCCGAAGGCACGCTGGTCTTCAAGCCCGGCGAGACGGTGAAGGAGGTGACGGTGGGCATCATCGACGACGACATCTTCGAGGAGGACGAGTACTTCTTTGTGCATCTCAGCAACCCCCGGGTGGTGGGCTGGGCCGAGCACGGCGGCCTGGATCCCGGTCCTGGCTCGATCTCCATGCCGACCCCCAAGGCGGCGCTGGGTGAGGCCCACACTGCCACTGTCACAATCTACGATGACGACCACGCCGGCATCTTCACATTCGAGAGCTCGTCGACGCACGTCAGTGAGAGCGTGGGCACCATGCAGGTGAAAGTGCAGCGGACGTCGGGGGCTCGCGGCCTGGTGGCCGTCCCCTTCCGCACGCTGGACGGCACCGCCAGGGGAGGCGAGGACTACGAGGAGGTGTCGGGGAAGCTTGAGTTCCTCAATGACGAGACCATGTGAGTCACACTCATTCCTCAAGCAAAACAGCAGGCAGTCACACAGCAGGATTCATTTATTATATGACAATGTGTAACCTGCTTTCGCATAGATTGGATGAGTGGTGGAGACTTATGGCCTTGGTGAGCCTCAGGGGAGTACTCCTGTCCGTGATGTAAATGAATCAGCTTGTTGCTGGGACACGGCAGAGACCAGCAGACCTAGTGACCCCCTTCTGGCAGGAATTTTCACTCCTGTACTGCAGGTCTCCTTACTTGCAAAGGGAGAAGTCCTGATCCTAGGTCCTCTGCAGATGATAAGCGCAGTTCTGATCTGGGAGGGCATGAATGCTCATTCATTCTTTGGATCTTAGTAAAGCCGGGTTCTATGTAAAAGGGGACAGAGCAATCGGAAGGTGTGAGTCATGCTGGGAAAAGCGAGGGGGTGAAGGATGAAGAGAGGACCTGGTGGGGGTCAGAGGACTGAACCTCAGCATTAGCCAATGATTGTGCTTTCGGGCCCTGTGGCCCCACCCATCTGTGGCCCCCAGAGCACATAGGGCGCAGGCAGCTGACAGAGGCCGGCTCTTTGGGAGCCCTGCTGGGTGCTCAGTGAGCAGGCGGAGCCCTGCGCTAGACAGCTTGTGAAGAGGAGGCTCCCATGTGGGTGTGTCATAAGATCACTGGTCAGGAATAGTCACGACTAGCTGGGATTCCCCGTCACTGCGGCTGGGGTTTTACCGGCCTTCGGGGCTCGGATGAAGCCTGGGGGTGTGATATGATCCGGCTGCGCCGGAGGCGGCCGCGTGGCCAATTCCTGTCTCCCGACGCTTCACCACGCCCTAGACATTGAGTTGTAGCGACTCAGCGGCACGGAAACCCCGTCACGGCTGTGATGGAGCGGCAGCCACAGGCTGTTAGGCTGTGAAGTGAGGCGGGGGCCAGGGCTTGTCGAGATGGCTACCGTTTCCGTCTGCGTCTGTGTCCTGCAAATGGGGTGAGGGTGGGGGGTATTCCACGAAGCACGAAGTCAC
>JAODKL010000002.1:22902637-22915705 GCA_026780765.1 Petrocephalus schoutedeni | reverse complement strand
GTATTTTTTTTCTGCATTTAATGAAATAAACTTGCATTAGTTTATTAACTTTCTTCCAGTTGCTGATATTTAGCTACCTACAGTAGTTATTTATTTACTTAATCACTGACAGTAATTATTTATTTCTTGTACCCTATTCATATTTGACTTACAGTATTTTCCACTTACGAGCATAACACCATTGCGCTCATCGGAGCGTAACGCCGTCGTAAGTGTTGTCGTATTACGTGTTGTCATTCCAGTTCCACTTACGTACAGTAGGTTTTCACTGTGTTAAAATGCACCACAACATATGCGCAGTCTTATTCTACGTAATTGCATTTCCCATAAAATTAATGTATTTTTTAACTGAATAATCCTTTGGAGACATGTTTCTTAATGTTTTCGTATAAAGTCATTAAAAGATGTAGTCATTTTCATCTTCTCTGTACTGTAGTAACCCCTCGCCACACCCTCTCTACATTACCTCTAATTGCTTACATTAGTTTCCAGCCCCTCTAGTGAAGGGTTATGCACCATAGATACATCTGTGGTTACATCTTAGTAATGCTAAGCTAAGACTCTGTCTAGTACTCAGACCTGCTAATGCATCCTCAATAATCCCAGGGGCATCATACCATTGTGCTTCTGTGTGCTTTTAGTGATTTTCCAGACTGCTAGTTATTGCGATTAGTTGCAGCAATTCAACAAAGCACATACACCGAGCATTTAATAATGGGTGAAGCAATTCACTGTAGGTAGATTTTCTTCCCCTCTGCCTCCTGATGGTAAGTGGTGAATACATCCATCATTTATATTAATGAATTGGATTCCCTCAGGATTACGTAAAGAATTATTAAAGAAACCAAGTCAAACACAGCAGTGAGTTTTCAAGATTTATTCCTGTTCGTTTAAAATTTGAATATCTTGTAATAATTTCGATTTTTTTTTCAGGAAAACACTTTGGATAATTAAACTCTTAAGATCTCTAATGCTGTAATGAAAATGTGTCAGTAAATCACATGCCACATTCATTTCTATATACCTGTTCTCAGTTCCTGTTGTGCCAGCCTTGTATCTGTAAACACCAGCCCCACCCACCCACACCTCATTGGTCACATTGCGTAGGAGGGGGTGGGGCTTAAGTGTCCTTTGAAGGGCTAATTGAATGGCCAGACTGAACATAAAGCCCCTTGGAGACAAGATCTTAATTGAGATGCTGGAGCACAGTCAACAGAACACTGAGGCTGTGATAGATGTGAGAGACTTTGTAAGTTATTTCATGGGAGATTGTTTAACAAATGGCATCTAAGTATTATTTATAAGTGCCAGTTTGCGAGACAGAAGTGGCCAAAACCAGACATGGGGGGGATCTGTGGCGCTACAAACCAAAAATGGTTGTGGGCATGTATAATAAAACACAACAGAAAGGACAGCAATAAAACAGATATTAAAAATGTATTAAGTGTTTACAGATGGGGGGGGGGGGTTTCCCCCCAGCACTGTTTCTGATCTCTGTTTCTGCTCAGCTGCCTTTTATTTACAATCCGGTCACATTGCCCTCGTTGAGCCGGGCCAACCGAAAGCCATCAATCAGGTGAACTCTGCAGCGGGCCGGATTTCTGAAATGTAATGAACGGATGGACTCCTGGCCGCAAAGCATGTATGTCTGTTCATTTAGGGTAAAATTGCTCCATGTATGGACACTGATATTATTATAACCCTCTACATGTAATACTTTGCGGGGCCCAGACAGTCCAGTGTTCCTGGTTTGAAATATAAAAATAAATTAACTGATTTGGATCTAGAATAAATTTAAATACATTTCTGTCTATTCTAAGCACCTGGCTGTACTTGCACAGACAGTAATAATGTGGAAACTAAGATTTTGGGGAGAGGTTATCGCAGACTCTCTTAGTGAGAAAAGACAGGGCATTTTAGACCATTTTCAAAAGCCACATTTGTCCTTCATTTAGCTGGAAGGGAACCAGCACTTCTGCGGCCATAGTTGGGAGATGTTCATTTAGGTAAATTTGATTGATTAAAATAAATGCAGCAGGACGTTTGAGTCGGTGACTGTGCTTACCTCCGTTTATTGATTAGACTTGTCCCTGGCCTGGATCTGTGTGTGGGCATGTGACTGCTTTACAGTGTCTCTGGCTGCGGGGGGCGCCCTAACACCTCCTGGGTTGCAGGTCCGAATGCATGCTCTCTCCATGCCGTGCGGGTTTCCTCTTGCTACGTTGCTGGCATGCCAACCTGCTGCCCTGCCTTGTGGCTGCCCTTCGCTCTGTGATTCCTGGGACAGGCTCCAAGCTGACTGTGACCCTGTCCTGGAAACGCACTTAAGATGGACGAATGGATGTTTCGGGGTGTGGAGTCAGTCTGGTCTGGAGCCGTGCATTCTGGGAAAGGCTTTTCCTTCCTGGGATCCGCCTCCCACCGCTCAACTTTTGTCAGCCACCTTTCCTTTGTCCTTTAAGGCTCTGCTCGGTCTCCTTTAGATCTGTATCGAAACCAGTCTGTTAACAAGGCTGAACTGCGAAAGTGATACATTAGCCCAGAGTCAGTAATCCACAAAGACGGCGCATTAATGACTGCGCTAATAATTATCACTGATCACATCGATGCATCTCGCACCAGAGAATGAATCTAATTTGGAAGGCAACATGAAACCTGTCATGACGCCCCAGGCCCGCGTTTGACACTCCACTGCTATAATTATTGCTGCTGCCTCAGTTTCACGAGCGAAATAATCCTCCAACTCCTGCTGCTATTTCATATTGTTCCCATATTGCTCCAAAAACAATTAGCCTGAAAGCAAAGCAAATTATCAAACATTGCAGTTTGCCACCGATCAGGCAGAACGGCGTCTCTGCAGGAGAATCTGTAGCTAGCTAGCTGTAGAATATCGTAGCGTTAGGGCTACACGTCTGCGAACGTTATGGACTACGTTCTGTTTCCTTCTGCTGGGAAGCTGCTGGGAAGGTTATAAAAGCAGAAGAGCGGCATTTTCATTGGTCGCTCTTCACTTAACACGTCTTAACACCTGGTCAGCATTTACTTTTATTTATTTTCATTGGCTTCCCGCCTGACGTGAGCCTGGTGCCGGAAGCAACCTAAGGATGGCTCCGGGTCCCAGTGACCCAGATTGGCATAAGTGGATGGAGTATTCGTTGATGAATTTACTTGTCCAAAGTGCTGGTGGGAGGATTGGCACTGCAGCCACTGGAAAACCTTCACACTGTTCAGCTCCATCTGAGCAGTGTGGTGCTGAGGTACCACCCACTGCACGGCAGCACCCAGGTTCTCATCCCTGAGGCGGTTTGTTGTGTGGTGGTCTCGGCGCCTTCCCCCTTACCTACCTACCTCCAAAGTGCCAAGACACCTGAATTTTTTTAGGGTTAGGGTCTGACGTTTAAAGGTGCGGGTAACTGCAGTGATCACCCTCGTGTTCCAGCAGGAAGCTGATAGAGGTGAAGATCATCGACGACGAGGAGTATGAGAAGAACAAGACCTTCACCATTGAGTTGGGGGAGCCCGTTCTGCTGGAGATTGGGCAGAAGCATGGTAAGCGGCCGCTTTGTGATTGAGGTGCGCTGTCTTATATATGGGTTTCTAAGGTCCTCGGTATGTGGGAGGCGAGTAGGTGAGCATGTTAGCTGGCATTTAGCAGGGATGGGCCGCTTCTGAAGCCTGTGCAGTGCCTGGTACCACTCCCTCATACTGTATGGGCAGTGTCTAATCCATGCCTTGTGTTCTGAACCTAACAGTTCAGCCCAGTAAGATTCTTACTTCTGGTTGATATTTTTCTTCTTGGTCATTGACAAATCAAAAAGGTTTAATGAGCTGTACCATCTCCATAATAATTAAAACAAAGGGGACGCAGCACTGTTTACGTTTTTAATTTGTTTGGTGACGCTAATTAATTGGTGGAACAATGAATCCCATAGATACGGGGATGTTGATGGAGACCTGAAATTTATTCATGTTATGAATCATTTATTTGCAATCATAGTATTACAGTGTGTTTTATGAGTCCCACTGGATGCTAATTGGCTCCAACAGGCGTTCTTTCCCCGAAAGAGTTACAGTGTCAGATTATGCATCGAATATCAGTGCCGAAACTGCTGGAGATCCTGCCCAGATCCCCGGCTGCTATGGTGAGACTGCGGTGACATCAGAAAGGGGAAATGAGGACGGAAACAGCCACAGTGCAGAACTAGGGCAGATGGTCAGAGGGATGACCACTAATGGAAAATTCCGAATGAACGTAAATGAAAATAAATGCCTGTAATAATGTGTAGTAACAGAAAGCCAGGAGAGTGGAAATGCTTCAGGGGGATACCACCAAATGTATCCTGGAAAACTAATAAAGCTAGATATATTTATGCACAGCGACAAACAATATATTTACAGTATATCAATAATACTGTCTCATGTGCCGCCATCTTTAAGTCAGTGCAGAAAATGGTGTCGTAAAGACTGATGGCTTTTTAAGTCGGTCTCTTTCTGCGATGTTTCATTTTCGTCTTGGTTTTAATATTGACATTAGCATTGACAGGGTCCCACATGTGCTTATTATAAAGCAGCAGCAAGCACGGAGAAAGGGGATGGAGTTAGGAAGGCACAGCACTTAGAAAAACATACTATCCCGTGTTTGGGGTCAGTCTGACCCCAGAGCATCATTAAACGGTAGGCAAATTTCACATGGGGAAATTATCACGGGAAAAGGGTTAAAAAGACATTAACATATATCCGAGGACGTGGAATAGGCGAAATGGTGGTAGGTATGCAGATGTAGTGTTGCGCATCCAGACTGTGTGCTTTGATGCAATACTGGTTTTTTTCTCACTCAATGGTCATTCTTTCACCCACTTTCATCCCTGAGCTACAGCAGCAGTTTTTAGATGATGTAAGGTGTTGAAATAGGAGAATAATGGCAGACTTTCCAGACTGTTGCATCCAATGGCCGTTTGCAGTTGTGGTCTGTGTTGTGAGTGAGGTCATAGAGCTGGTCATTGTCTCGCTGATGCTCCTCTCCTGGTCTACACCTTTTCAGGAGACTCCAATGAGAACAAGCCAGCTGTGGGAGCTGAGGAGGAGGAGGTGGCCAAGATGGGCTGCCCCAGCCTAGGGGAGCACACCCGACTGGAGGTCGTGATCGAGGAGTCGTACGAGTTCAAGGTAGATGATCACAGTCAGCTTGCCACATAAGCTACAGGACCCTTTTGAGTTACGACTCTGATTAAGGCTATGAATCAACATGAGCCTTGAGTAAGGGAGACAGAGGGGAGCCTCACCTGTACCACAAAACCCCCAATCACCATACAGCAGAGCCTTGCGAGAACAAGCAGAAACAAACAAACAGCAAGTGATCCGCCAGTCCTGGGCCAAGCAAAGCTGCTTCGCTTGAAAGTCTTGAGGTCTTAAAAGATGTATGGAGACTATACCTTGCAAAGAGTCTTGAGGTCTTTAAAGATGTATGGAGTCTGTACCTTGCAAAGAGTCTTGAGGTCTTTAAAGATGTAGGGAGACTAGACCTTGCAAAAACTCTTGATGTAGGGCATCTTGCTGAGGGGAGTCAAGACCTCTATTGCGTTATTCTTATCATGAAAGCTTGCTCGTGTTAGCATTACGAATATGGTTTTCTTAGCTCAGTCAAAGGCTGCTTTCTTTTGGAAACCAGCTGATTCTCCCAGAAACTCTTTATTAGGCTTTTAGGCTCTTTTAGGCTCTGTGTAAATCTCACAGTCAGACACCACCACACTCGCTGCCCGGACTGGCTTTTAACGTCAGGTCAAGGATTCTCGGTACCTTTCTGGAAGCCTGTATCACACATGTGCCAGTGATCTATAAATACATGACCAATGCCCGGAATCCTAAGAGGGCCTAATTAAAATTAATTCTGACTGCCAAAGGTCAGAGCCCAAATATCCTGATTGTACCTCTCAAAGTGAGTGGAAATAAGTATTTTGCATAAACTAGAAATAATAATACTCTCTCGACACAATAACAAAGTGTAGACTAACCACCACTGGGTAAAAAGACTGCTGTTTAAAATTGGTATTTTGGTATTTTATGTAGCTATTTAGTATCATTGTCATTTATCAAGTGGTGTTAATATTACGTGTAGTTTTGCTTGTGTTAGAAATGAGGCTTCGGTTTTGCTAATGGTTGTTGGGCAAACTGCGTGATCAGAGCACCATGTTTATGTGCTGTGACCATGGGCACTGCAAGGCTGGCCCACAGCTTTCCTGTGAGGCGACGAGTGCCTGAGCAGAGCGCCCCTCTGAGCCTGAGCGTTTGTGTTCAGAGCACGGTCGACAAGCTGATCAAGAAGACCAACCTGGCTCTGGTGGTGGGCAGCAGCAGCTGGAGGGAGCAGTTTGTCAGTGCCGTCACGGTCAGCGCAGGTTGGTGTCCGGCGGTCTGTGCTACCTCCATCCTCCCACCCTGCGCTTCACAGCCTGTCTCCCTCCCTACCCATGTGGCTGTTTTTCTAGATGCCCATCTGCCCATCTGTCCTGCCATCCTGTCTGCTTCTCTCTGCCCAGCTCCCTCTCTAACACCCCTACCCATAGAAACCCTGCCCGGGGTGGTACTGACTGATCCCCGTCCTCCAGGTGACGACGACGAGGAGGAGAGTGGCGAAGAGCGGCTTCCTTCCTGTTTCGACTATATCATGCACTTCCTGACAGTCTTCTGGAAGGTTCTTTTCGCCTTCGTGCCACCCACTGAGTACTGGAACGGCTGGGCCTGCTTCATAGTGTCCATAGTCCTCATCGGGGTGTTGACGGCCATCACCGGGGACCTGGCCTCACACTTCGGCTGTACCGTCGGCCTCAAGGACTCCGTCACTGCCGTGGTGTTCGTGGCCCTCGGCACGTCCGTTCCAGGTTCAGGCGGCTTAGTACTCCTTCTTCCTCTTTGTTCGGCTCATCCTTCTTTCCTTAGCTTTTTTTTAATGAATCACCAAACTCTCACTCTATAAGAATCATCCTGAATAATGAATAAGGCAAATATTAAAATGCATTTAATGGATGTGTGGATTGGTGGTGATGTACCAGCCTGGGGTAGCCTGATGTTCTGCCTAAATTAGCTTTACATCCAGATTAATTTCAACAAAAGTTAATATTTTTAATCCATATGACTATTCCAAGCTTTGTGGTATTTGCCCATATGTGTAGTAATTACGTGTTAACTGTAGAATTAATATATTTCTTTGTATTTCATATTTAAATGTCAGAAAAGATATATTTCCATATGATCCTTAAGATTCAATCCTGTGAATTCTGAAATAAGAATGAATGAATGAATGAATTAATCTTCTTTAATTTGGTGACACCATAACACAAGAATTGCTTCATCCCACTGGTAGAGGAAGTGGGGATTCACATTGGCTGTCTACATTTTAAGTGATAGTGAATTCCAGGAAAATTGACTTGCATAATCAAAAAATTATGTAATGTAATTTTTTCCAAGCATTGACTTCACGACTAAAAAAAAAAACTTTTAATATAATTTGTCAGAATGAAGTAGAACGTATACTTATGCACTTTGTCCAGCACAAAACGGATGTATTACAAACATACTGATGGTACTGAGGAGGCCTGACACAGTGGACTGATCCATTGGTGTCGGACTTTACGATTAGGTCTTTGTTGTCCTTTCTCATGATTCGAATTTACTTTTAACCAATCTTTAAAAGAGTTCTGGTAGCATGCACACAAAGAACAGTTCTGAATGAATGTTCGGAATGAAATGTGAGGTCGGCTTTGTGCAGGTAACCCAGAAGCAGAAAGCTCAGGTCCAGAAAGTAAAAATCCAGATCAATACTTTGTCCGGCCAAGCAGTTGAGCACTCTGAATGCTACTCTTTATACTAATAACTGGTTGGTTGAACCAAAATCCTGGTCTGGATTTCTACTTTCTGAACCTGAACTTTCCGCCTTTGAGGTATCCATGCATGGTCTCAATACCTTGTTCACTTTTGCCCCTCCCAGATACCTTTGCCAGCAAAGTGGCAGCCATACAGGACCAACACGCCGACGCCTCCATCGGCAATGTGACGGGCAGCAACGCCGTCAACGTGTTCCTGGGCATCGGCGTGGCGTGGTCCATCGCCGCCGTCTACTGGCGCAGCAAGGGCAAGGAGTTCCGCGTGGAGCCCGGCTCGCTGGCCTTCTCCGTCACGCTCTTCACCATCCTGGCGGTGGTCTCCGTCTCCGTGCTGCTGTACCGCCGGAGGCCCTCTGTGGCGGGAGGGGAGCTGGGGGGGCCGCGGACGACCAAGTTACTCACCTCCCTGCTCTTCTTCTCCCTCTGGCTCATCTACATCCTGTTGGCTTCACTCGAGGCCTATTGCCATGTGCCTGGCTTCTAAGGGGACCAGCCTGCAGCCCCCCACCCAAACCTTCCCCTCCGTTAGTGATATCAGCAAACACCGCCCATCTCACCCTGTCCAAATACTCACACGTTGACCAATCAGCTCTACCCAGTGTTATTTATTTCTGGTGGTACCTCCATGAATGGATTTCTTTGGATTAGGTTTATGATTCTAGACAGTCTTACCAGGATCAGTGGGATCCGACTGAGGAACTAGGTTCATAGTTCCAGTCGATTGTTATTTTAATAGTTAAATATTCCTTCCCTGCCTCATCTTCGGTTATTCAGACAACGAAACTTGATCGTCAAACGGGAGAAAGTCAAGTATAGTTCTTCCTGTGCTGCGGTGAGAAACGAAGGGTCCGCCTCTCTTAAAGAAACCCTTCTCAACCTCATCCTTCCATTGAGCGGAGTCGCGCGCCCCCGGTCCCGTCGCAGCGAGGACATTTGTGAGGAAAGCCGCGGAGAAGGAAGAAGCGAGGACTCCCGGGGAGACAAGCGGGGCACTTTCTCAGTCGAGAGACTCGCACTCGTCAAGGGCGTGGACGTGCTACCAGGATTTCAGGAAAACGGGAAAAGACGCCGTACTGTGCAGGGAGGGAGCTGTCACCTCGCGTGATGTTATTCTGCGCAGGAGGAAAAGCGGCAGAGACAAAAAAAAAAAGCAGAAATGATGTAGTGTAGGTGTGGATTTTAACCCAGTGACTGAAGACGACGTTAGTGTTTTGCTGTATATTTCGTGTTAAATGTACATTATTTGTTGATGTCGGTAAGAAAAATGAGTGAGATCAGCTGTGTTCATCGTGACCAAACCCAGTATGATGTTAGTAATACTTACATTTCTCATCAGCTCTGGCACACAAATGCGAGATGCGATTTAATGTCAGATGTTCCTGGGGAAAGTTAGATTGCTGCCTCAGAAATTTAAATGCGGGAGCAATACTAAGCTGAGGAACCAGTCAGGCAGATAATGGTCTTCTGGCGTTAGTCCTCTATTCCATCAAAAAGATAAGACTTTGGTGCCTACATCCATACTCTAAACCAGGATTACCTGTAGTCGTAGACTCCAGGGGTCTCCTACATTACCTTGCTAGAAATCAATCTGTCAACCCAGCTGTCCCAACCCAAGATGTAAGAAGACTATGGTGGCGTCATAGTTCTGGGGTGAATATCAATACTTGACCGTACACAAGAATACATCAGTTGCATGCTTGCGGAACGAGACCAATCCTACGACTCATCGCGCCTCGAGTTAGGCAAGGCAAGTTAACTAGACCAGCCTTCCAAGACCACAAGTACTGTCCTTACTCTCTTGGTATTTACCCAGATACTCAGCATGAGTACTGAGCTGTCCTGCTTCAGCACGGGAGTGAGCTCCTCCTGTAGTGGCTGAGTAAGGTCGCCGAGATCAGGAAGGGCCTATTTTCTATTTAAAAAAGCAATCGCTACATACTACATAATGAGAAGTCAGGACCAACTCGAAACCGAGATGGTTTTTGAGCAGTTTCAGATAGCCATGCTGAATTCACGGTTAGTGTTATTTTCCGTTGCGGTTGGGTATGGCTTTCACATGACTCCCCAACCAAGTGCCAGCATCTGACCCACGATGCTGAGTGATTCTGAGAGTGTATTCGTATTACAGTGTGCGTAATGGGTTTGACTGACCGAGCGGCCCCTGTTAGCGGAGATTCCTCCAACATTCGCTCTGCTGGCTGGCTGGTCAGCTCATTCTCTCCCAGTCTGCCTGTCAGATTGATGCCAGGAACTGACACCATTCAGAAAAACCATGAAGCAAATTTCCTCAAGCTTTCTGGATTTTCCCAAATTTTATGGAAGGCCCCTCTGAGACTGAAATCCCAGTGGTCAGCCAACTAGGTGCAAATATGTTTTATACAGCAAAAATTGTAAAAAATAAACACAGCAAAAACACAGTGTGGGGCCATGAAGTGGACGTGAACAGCGTATTTCGTACACATTTACTATTGTTTTCTCAGTTAATAATTTACTGTGGTTTACATTTGATGTGTTGAGAATGGAGAATTGTCTCTGAAAGGTAGATTTAAAAAGACCAAAACACACTTTTAGCTTGAGTATTTATATTTCTAAAGCGTATTTATATACCGGTACTATTTATTAAGGGTGAAAGTGTGCAGTTACCATATTTTTAGTTCACCGGTTGCTAGGCAACCATCTGTAAGAGTCATTGTCTTTTTGTCATTATGGTTGTCTGTTTTAGTGGGAAGCAGTTGCTAGTTGTAGTTTCCTTATAAGGTCGCCCAGCCGCTATTTTAGATTTGCTACAGTCATTCGTAATGAATTAAAATGTGTTCTATTGAAGGCAAAAAGGAACATCTGCCTTAATTGGTATCTCCGCCTGCTTTTAAACAGGGTGGGAGGAATTACATGTGACCTTGGAGAGGTTTTGTCATGGCTGTCGGGCACGGGGGGGGGGGGGGGTCACACTGAACTCTGTTTCCTTAAGTGAGCCTGTGCCAGCATTTCCAGCTCATCTTGTGCCACCAAATGACGTTACGTAAGATTAGGAGTTACACATGATCAGAGAGCTGACTTAGAGTTTGGCGTGCATCAGAATGCAGCTCTCTTAGAATTAGTTTGTGCCATTGCGTGGAACATACTTCCTTATGGAGCTGATCCTAATGTAATGTCCTCTCTGGCAAAAGTCCCGGTCCCCTAATCCAATCAGCCGGAGTGTAGCTTCTCAGTGGCTCTGGGCTGATGACCGACAACTGCTGGACGAGGAGGGACGCAGTCCACCTAGCACTGTGCTACGCACCGAGACATGAACACGCTTTGGTGCTGACTCAGCTTCCTTTGTGTGTCAAAGAGGACAGGTGCTTTCATTAAAACAACAATATTCTGAGGGGACAGATAGAACTATTGTTACTCGCTTAGACACAGGTGGAAGGCTCAGGTTCAGAAAGTAGAAATCCAGACCAAGGTTTTGTTTCAACCGACCAGCTGAGTAGAAAGAGTGACAGTCACAGAGCACTCAGCTGGTTGGTTGAAACGAAATCTTGGTCTGGATTTCTGCTTTCTGGGCCTGACATTTCTACCTCTGCACTTAAGTACAAAACTGATACAGTATAAATAGCTGTTTAAGTGTGTTAAATTGTGCAACAGTTCCATTTATAAGTCATCCTGTGACTGAGCTTCATCTTGGGTTAATGTCATATGCAAGTATCAATAAGCACCATTAGGATTGTATGAAAAAACATCAAAGTGGCTATTTGGCAGAACAGAATCGATATTGTGAATATAGTTCATTTTCTGGAGTTAATGGTTCTGTGATTCTTAAAGTGCAAGCAGCACACCCTACGTTTATGTTCAGTGTTGGAAGGCAGGGCACCGTCGTAAAAACCAGAGTCAGATGTGAAATACTGAAATACTGTGTCTCTGTGTTTCAACGTGAGCCACTAGTCTATAGCCCTGTGACGGACAGCCACGCTGTCAATGTGATAAATATTTAGCTTTCTCAGACACTGGGATTTCTTGAACTGTAGTACTTCTGTCTCCATCTACCAGCACCAGCTGGTGAGATTCTGGACAGAAGCTTCTCATTTTTAGCTGGTTGAAACTTTCACACAGCTTAGTGAACATCATTTGTATGGTGCACGTGTAGAGCAAAGTGTCAGACAGAAGCGGGAGACCTGTCAGACCCCCCGCACAAAGCAGCCACTCCTTTTAGCACCGAGTCACATCTTTTATGATGTCATTTGGAACTATAATTGGCAGATAACCCAACACAGTCAGATTATGTTGGAACAAACGTACGGAAAAAAAACAGATGTGTATTACCAGTGTCAGAGCTTTTGAAATCCCACTTCTGCAAAATAGCTGCTTCGAGGTTTATAATTTGCTTGTTATGCATGCCTGCTTCATTGAAGTGTTGGGATTTTGCATATGTCGCTAAAGTGGGATGCTAGCAAAAGCAGCCAGTAGACCGAGACTCTACGGTCACTTCACTTTTAAAGCATTATGCTTCAAAATTTCTCTAGTGTTGGTACATCCCACTTCTGCGTCTCCTGGACCCATTCTGTCTTATTGTCGACCATCTGATATTCTTTCGTTTGATTTAAGTATACTCGTTATTTTGGTTATAAAATCAAAGTTTGTAGCCCTGTTTTTAAAAGACTCACTAAGTGCTTTTAAAAAATGTGTTTCGTTATACTAATTCTGTTTTTGATTCATGTTTATACGTTTATTGAGCATTTAGGAGCTTGTGTTCGATATCACAGTAAGTCAGGGTGTTTTCAGTGTGTTAGAGTCTGCGTGAATATAAATGTGAGCGAGTGTGAGAGTGTGTGAGATTGCATGCTTCCCAAGTCAGTGGAACCTTAAATGTGATGTAAAATGATATTTTCAAAGGATGAAAAGGACCCTTTGTTTACAGAGTAACCATTTGTCTTTATTTTGTCTAATTATACGTTCATTAAAACCTCGAAAGACACCTTATAATTTAGTGGATCGAAGTTTTATTTATTGTATATCATTTAAAAGGTGTTTGTTATTTTTGGTGATGTGTACATTGTCGTTATGCATAAATGGAACTTTAAGGAAAATGTTTTAATAGCCTATAATAAAACATATAGCATATATATATATATATATATATATATATATATACCCAGACACACACACACACTCTATATGGACAAAAGTATTGGGACACCTGGTCATTACA
>JAODKL010000002.1:22883477-22893655 GCA_026780765.1 Petrocephalus schoutedeni | reverse complement strand
ACCCACAAACCCATTCTGCAGTGAGCAGCTTCATGGGGGTCTAACCCACAAACCCATTCTGCAGTGAGCAGCTTCATGGGGGTCTAACCCACAAACCCATTCTGCAGTGAGCAGCTTCATAGGGGTCTAACCCACAAACCCATTCTGCAGTGAGCAGCTTCATGGGGGGACTAACCCACAAGCCCATTCTGCAGTGAGCAGCTTCATGGGGGTTTATAGGGAAAGAGGAAAGCGAGGAAATATATATGGGTATAAAATGTAAGTATTTTATACAAATTAGCACAACTTAATTATTCATCATAAACAGTACTGTGAAAAAGCCACAGGCAGTCAGTGAAAATTATGTTCAAATGATCTTCATATTGGTATAAAAACCTGTATGTTATATCTGTAAAAGTGCCAGCTTAGCCATTTCACAGCCTCTCCTAATGTATTTCTCAACGCCACCATTAGCATACAATGCCTGGCTATTCAATGGTTTGATTCATTCATAATCAATACCAATTAATACAAATTATTTAGCTAATTAATTAGGTGAGCTGGTGGTGAAATTTATCGACCGCATGGGATGGCTGTGGAGCCCCTGAGGAGAGGTTTGGGAACTGAAGCGGTGTTCATCTAACAATCCAAGAAGATATCTGTAAGATGTCTGTTTCTGGAGAACAGAATTAGTTATTATTATTATTTTTTAAATCAGCTTTTGTTTTAGTGTTAATTTGCGTGTTAATCTTAAATAGCTGAGGGAATACAGGCTTCTGACACAGAACTTCATGATTAGACACTGTCTTTGGCTGCTTGTGCCTCCCGCACAGCGCTGTGTGAGAACACGCCCGTCATCCACAACCGCGCTGTCACATCACGCTCTGCTGGCGTCAGTCTACAGCCGTCGGCCGGCCGAGTGCGCAGACGCGCAGACACGCAGACGCGGCTCCTACTTCTCGCAGACGTCCTTCAGCTTCTTCAGCTGCGTGGCCTGGCTCTCCTGCGAAGTCTCCCTCAGCTTCTCGAAGGCCTGAGGCGAGGAGGGAACACCATGACAGATCTGCTGCCAAGCCGGAGAGGGACGTGCGGGGGGCCCGGGGGGGGACCGCACCTCTTTGAGGTGAGCCGCTTTCCTCTCCCTCTCCAGCTGGTGCTGCGTCTGCCGCAGCTGCAGTAGCTCCTGCATCTGCCACTCGCGCAGCCTCACCGTCTGCTTCTTCAGCTCCACCTCCAGGGCCTTCAGTTCCTTTGGCTCCTGGGGCTCCCTGAGGGCCCAGAGTACAGGGTCCCGTTAAGAAAAGGCCTGAAAAAATGTCCCTCGTCCACCCCCTGACAGGCCCCACCCAGCCTTGACTGGCCCCACCTATCCCCTGACAGGCTGTTCCCAGCCCAAGCCCATTCCTCGCCCAGCCTCTAACAGGCCCCACCAATCCCCTGACAGGCCCCGCCCATCCCTCACCCAGCCTCTAAAAGGCCCCACCAATCCCCTGACAGGCCCCGCCCATCCCTCACCCAGCATCTAACAGGCCCCACCAATCCCCTGACAGGCCCCGCCCATTCCTTGACAGGCTGCTCCTAGCCCCGCCCATCCCTCACCCAGCCTCTAAAAGGCCCCACCCATCCACTGACAGGCCCCGCCCTTTCTTACTTCTTCAGGCTGCCTTTATATTTCTTCTCCATCTGGCTGCGTCGTCTCTGCGAGTCTGACTCCAGCTGGCTGCTGCGAGCACGCTGCTCTTTATTGAGGGCACCTACCTGTGCATGTCCAAACACACACACACACGCATCTGTGTTATAGTGTGGACCATCCATTCATTTCTATGGGGAAAAACCCTAATCATAACATGACAACCTTAACCCTTGCCCAGCCCTAACCTTAACTCTTACCTTAACCATAAGGTAACCAAACAAAACACATGACTTTTTGGGCAGTTTTACTTTTTGATGGCATTCACAGATCAAAAAAAAAGACCTCACTATTCACGTTTTTCAGGATTTGCTGTAGTTCTTTTGGTCCTTTGTGCACAACATTCCATCCATCCATCCATGCATCTGTCTATTTTCCATACCCACTTGTCCTATGCAGAGTTGTGGAAGTCCAGAGCCTATCCAAGAAGCTATGGATGCGAGGGAGGGAATAGGCCAGGATGGGCGCCAACCCGTCGCAGGGCACGCTAATTCATAACCAAGGACAGTACTGGCGGAGAAACTGCACACACCAGGGTGGAGACTGGAAGCCTGTGTGCTGACCACAGCGCCGCCCCATCCCGCGACAGACCGCCCCATATCTGCCCATCAGCGTGACAGACTGCCCCATATTGCCCCATCCGTGCGACAGACCACCCCATATCGCCCCATCAGCGTGACAGACCGCCCCATATCGCCCCATCCGTGCGACAGACCGCCCCATACCTGCCCATCAGCGTGACAGACCGCCCCATACCAGCCCATCCGCGCGACACGAGCAGAGCGCCTGACCTTCTTCAGGTGTTTCTTGCGCATCTCCTTCAGGTCCTTACACTGCTTCTTCAGCAGTTTCAGGTACGACTTGTGCTGCTTGAGCTCCTCCATGGACTGGGCGGTGATGTCTGAGGAACACACACAGGAAGCCGGTGTCCGGGGAGGCATTCGGTGAGGTGGGGGGTGGCCAGGGTGCGTAGCACACCGGCAAGAGGACGGGTTCGACTGCACCGAGTGGCACGTGGCCTGTACCTGCCAAGACGGTCCCAATGAGGTCTTCTTTCGGTACTGAAATAACACGCACAACAATTAGCATACTGATCGAATAAAAACACGACATAGGGGGCGCTAGAGAGCGTAAGCAATACCTGCAGAGGGCAAATCGGGAATGAGCTGAGGAGTAGGCTGAGGAATGAAATCTCCATCCACCACCGGGGGGGTCGGTTCGTACTGCTCTTTGTCCTGAGACTCCTTCTCCACCATCTGTGAGAAGTTAGGCACCCTGTTACGGGACACTCACAGGCCACAGGACCTGCACAAGGCTGCAAAGGAAGGTCCTCCTACCTCGTGGCTGTCCTCGATGAGGGCGGCCAGCTGCCTCTCCCTCTGCTGCAGCAAGCTGACGTGCTTGATGGGGTTAGTGAGAGCCTCGGCATACTCTGGGGGCAGACGGCGGTGGGGGGGTTACGGCGGGAGCCCCCCAAAAACAGACAATAGGGACAGGGAGACGGGAGGGTGGAGGGGGCCTCACCCTGGTGCTCGTTGGGGATGTAGTCCTGGGCCTCTGTGTAGACCAGCAGCGAGGCCAGCAGCAGCGGCTGGTTCAGCTCATTCTTGAGGCTGATGTAGTGGTACCCTGAAACGCACACAGGGTATAGTCAGAGCACAGGGGGAGAGCGGAGGGCCGGGGCACGGGCCACTGAGCGGGGGATCAGAGGGCAGGATGCCCAGGAAGGGTGCCCACCTGGCCGGATGGCAGACACCGGCAGGATGCGGTGGCCGATGAACTTGCCGTTCTCCTCGTACACTGCCACTCTGAGGGACGCCAGGGTGGGCAGCACCACCTGGGGGAAGGACAAGAGGAGCCGGCTGAAGAACCGGGAGGTGACGGGGCGCGAGGCGGCAAGGGGAGGACGTGACGCTGTACCGCGGGGTCCCACGTCAACAAACAAGCCTACTGCTTGCCGGCCAAAATAATAAATTGTCTTTTTGTGTGATGTACACATTTGTTTTCGTTTCACAGGTTGGCTTATGCCTCGTAAGTATCGGCGCATCATTCTGGCCAGTTTTGCAGAGACAGAGTAGGGGTCTTCACAGAATGTGTGAGTGTCGCGTCAAACTCTGACACGGGGGACAGAAATGGAATGCCTGTAAATTAAACGTGGCAGAGACTGTCGAGATAGTGTTTCATTACGTGGCTTTTAGCGCAAATGTTCACCGTCTTCCGGGGTTTATGCGCCAAATGGAAAATCTACCAGCATTTGGTGCCTTGTGGGTGTTAATTTCGGACCTTGATTGTATGGCTAAGGGCAGGGGCTGTATCATTGCTGCAGCATCTCACTGGGATGGTTTCAGGGGAACCACACGGGTTACCAGCTTAGTCATGCTGGAGGATCCACAGCACGCATGGGTACTGATGGAGCTCAGCACCGAAAAAGGCAAATTGACAGCCTTCCTGATTGGTTTCGCCGAGAGCTGCCGCAAGACTGAGAGGAGGAGGAGCATGGCTACCTTGCTGAAGACAGTCTCTTCATCCCACACTGGGTCTAGGGAGTTCCCGTTGGAGGTCTTGGTGCGGAACTTGCGCTTGGTGTCAACGGGCAGGCCGAACATATCCACCTCCACGTACACGCCAACCTTCTTATCGCACAGGAACTGGCCCGAGATCACCTGATAAGAATGAGAGACGGAAAGACCGAGGCAGACAAAGCAGATGTGAGTGTATTAGCGCGGAGGAACCCGGACGCTCGGGGCCGCTCGGCCGCAGGCTCACCCTGATCCTGACTGTGTTGGCGACGATCCCGTCCACGATGTTCTCGGTGAAGGGGTCGAAGTGTTTGTCCGTACGCCGCATGAATTCCGGCTTCAGCAGGTAGCCGCAGCCACCGTTATACTCAAAGAAGCCCATGTTCAGCTGCATGGCCAGGTCTGACAGACGGAAGCGGAGCAGGAAGACACGGAAAGAAGAGTTTATAAACTGAACGCTTAACAGCATTGTAAGCATATTACATCAGCAGATCAGGCCTTCGACATCTTAAAACCCCAACTTCTAAAAATCAGCCAATTAACTGAAATCATCCCCCAAGGAACCAGATTCTTCATCTTAGCTATGTGTTAGTGGAGCGGCAAGGAAGGACAAAGCCACTAAAATTAAGGAAAAACTAAAAAAAGACAGCTCACGAAGTAGGAGTGACACTACAGAGAAGTACAAAATCGAGGATTGGGACTCACCCAGAGTCTGGAAGTTGAGTGCCACCATCTGGCAACCTACATTCCAGAAGATCTGAGGCATGTAGTTTGAAGAATCGACCCTGGTCCCCTTGGGGTAGATACGACTAAGCTGCTTCTTATTGTATCTGCACAAACGTAGCTAAGGGCCATTACAGAGATACACATCAATGCCTATATACACAAAACACCTTTGGAGACAGGAATATGCACACAGAGGTGCTGAGAAGTCAACACGCTTCCTAAAGGAAAGGCAAGAGGAGAGAGGGAACCATAAAGATGGACCAGAGCCGCATGTTCTAAGGATACTCCACGAATTCAATCGGGGAACTTTTAAGCGTGTCCATGCCTTTGGTTTCCACGAAGGAGGACATCTCAAAGAACTTGTTCCTGTCTGTGGGATGCAGACACAGTGATGATTGGTAAGGCACAAAACTGCAAAACTGGCAACAGGACCAGGCAGACACTTTCTAATACAACATATTTATCTTCTAGGAATCAGATTAATGGCAGTTTTTGCCAAGCATTTAAAGACACCACTGCGTAATCAGGACACATATAGTTCAGCCTCTCCCCAGGTTACCTTCCGATAAACCTATTGTATCATCTTAATACAGTACACCTAACCTAACAAACATCAAAGCCAATTTTATAATACAGCATTGAATAGATCATGTAGTTTAATAAATACACAATGAGAATATCCATAAGTTGAAATATTGGAACATGGACCATTGTAAACTGGGGAGCAGCTGTATTAAAAATAAACCTGAATGTATTCTAATTTAGATATATTGTTACTATGCTGATTAAATGAAAGCCCCTCACTCAGTATGAAGGAACGGTAAATGCGTAAATTCGTAAAAGAAATACCAGAAACACTGGACAACTACGGGAGATGACGGGATTTATTAAAACTGATGGCTTAATATATTTTCTAACACAAGGAGCCTATATTCAACCAATGACAGTTAACGACTAAAAAAAACATACAATGGGAATATGAAAGAGATTGTCATCACACAGACAGAGCACTGATGCTGTGAAGGTGAGGTTACACTGCTATTAAAGTCTGTGTGACGATGAGGTGACCCATTTTGGCAGAAAATATGACATATGAAAAATGACATTTGGGGTGGGTGAGGAACGAGGTCACCGGAGCAGGGGGGTGGGGACCAGCCCGTCACAGAGGACTCACTGCGTGCCACCTCGAAGCTCTTAAACTTCACCGGCTCTATGTAGTTCACCAAGGTAGACATCTCCTCCGTGGCGTTGACCTCACTGCCCGCTGTGCCCTGGGTTCGAGAGAGACAGGGAAGGAGAGAGCGATTAGTCCATTTTGCCTTGATTTCTAATGGCATTGGGGACGGTGGCATTCTTCCTGTGATGTTTCACTGTATTTTAGGTAACCTGAACTAAAATGCTTTTGAAAGCCTGTTACGTTAAAAAAGAAATACCTGTCTGAACTCTTAACAGACTGCTTTGAGATCCAGGTCACACACAATGACAGTTAGAGGTGACAGTAGGAGCTGGCGGAGGGCTCTGCCAGACGGTCGGTCCTACCTCTTCATCGCCCTTGATGGTCTTCAGTTCCACCACCTGCTCTTCCTCTTCCTCTTCTTCACTCTCTGCGTAACCTTGACCGCAAAGCCAAAGGTCATTTCTTCCAGCAGTACCACAACAAGCTGCATCGGCGCCTCACCCTGCTGTCTAGTAGCCCTCGTCACTCTGAGCTACGCACCAATCGACTTGCGGGGTTCGCTATCCTTGACCATTCTCTCAGCCAGCTTCTCCTCCCCATTGGACAGTAGCTGCCCCGCCTCCCCACCATTCAAAGAGCAATCTAGAGACACATGATATGGAGTAGTACAACAGCATGGCATTTTGAAAATCAATGTACTTTGCGGGCTAACATTTTTCGTATCAAATTTACGATTACAGCTGTTCCATTGGATAAATTGCTTTACTGAGTTTTTGCATCACGTATACACCAATTAAACATTAAATAAGATGAGTTCTTCAAATACAGTGGATATAAAAATTGTACACCCTTGTTAAAATGCCAGGTTTTTGTGATGTACAAAAAATGAGACCACGATAAATCATTTCAAAATTTCTGACCTATGACGTGACTTATAACCTGTACAATTCAATTGAAAAGTAAACAAATCTGTTAGATATATCCATTAGATATACCACAGAACAAAGTGAAGACGGTCATCAAGAATTGGAGAAGATATGAAACAACAGAGACTGGACGTCCCTCCAAAGTTGATGAAAAGACGAAAACTGGTCAGGTAGGCTGCGCCAAGAGGCCTGCAGCAACACTAAAGGAGCAGCGGGGCTTTCTGGCAAGTACTGGTGGTGTACTATGTGTTATGGTCGGAAGAAACTTTTCGGCCACGATTCCAAAAGGTATGTTTGGTGCCCAAACAACACTGCTCATCACCGAAAGAACACCACGTCCATGGTGTAGCACAGTGGTGGCAGCATCATGCTTTGGGGCTGTTTTTCTTCAGCTGGAAATGGGGAGGGAATTATGAACAGTTCCAAATACCAGTCAATTCTGGCCTAAAACCTTCAGGTTTCTGGTAGGAAGCTGAAGATGTGGAGGAATTTCACCTTTCAGCATGACAATGACCCCAAGCAAAGATCCAAATCAACAAAAGAATGGCTTCACCAGAAGAAAAGGAGTGGCCTGGCCAGAGCCCAGACCCAAACCCAATGGAAAATCTGCGGGGTAACCTGAAGAGGGCTGTGCACAGGAGATACACTGGCAATCTGACAGATTTGGAGCGATTTTGCAAGGAAGAGTGGGCAAATATTGCCAAGTCAAGATGTGGCATGCTGACAGACTCCTACCCAAAATGACTGAATGCCGTCATTAAATGAAAAACTGCTTCAACAAAGTATTTGTCTAAGGGTGTGCATACTTATGCAACCAGCTCATTGTATATTTTTTTTATATTTCCCCCCTAACAGGTTATTCAGTTGAATTCAGTTGAATCGTACAGGTTATAGGTTACATTATAGGTGATAAAAGATTCATCGTGGTCTAATTATTTTTTTTTTTACGTCACAAAAACCTGGGGCGTGTGCACTTTTTATATCCACTATAGGTGTTTTTTTAGTGCAGGATATCTTCACCCTGGCTTTTTTGTGATCAGCACGAGGCATGGTAAAGCCCAATCAGGAGGAGAACCCGGGCTCAAAGACCTTCACAGCCAGCTAAACGGGAAGTGGAGAGAGGGCAGCCTGGGCGTGGCGGGGGGGGCTCACCGTTATTGGGCGAGCTCTGCTCTGCCGTCTCGGTGCCATCCTCCTTGCGCTTGACGCTGCCCCTGCTGGACGCCTGGTGGTGGTGCTTCTTCTTGTTCTTAATGAGTATTTTCCCCATCATGTCCTGGGGGGACGGCAGGGGCTGACCTTGGACCAGCTGTGGGTGGACAGTGCAGTACAGCTTTGTCACGAATCCGGTGAGACAGCGGAGAAGAGAGCCACCCCATCCCTTAAGTCCCACACGGCCAGCTGTCGCTCAGCTTAAGTCCGGAATCACTGATGCCGTCACTGGAGCATCAGCTCCAAGCACCCGGTCCCAGTGGGAGCAGGGCCCCGACTCACCGGGAACTTCTCCAGGGGATCGATGAGCAGAGCGTCTCCGAATATCGTGCGGCAGTATTCCGCCATCTTGGCTTGCTGCTTTGCGCTGAGGAGAGGCGACAAGAGGGAGGATGGAACACAGATCCGCACCCTGTCCCCTCCCGGCCCGCTCCCCGCCTGCCAGAGCCGCTACTCACGAGTCCACGTGATTCTCGAAGGAGAGGATGAGGGGGTACTGGGACGTCTTAAAGGCGCTTTCTGCGATGGCCTCGATCACTTCCTGCAAGAGGGGGACACGTTGGGGGGGGCTCACTCCAGAAGGCTTGGGCTGCTGGCCATGCTTAGCCAGGAGCTGGGGGTGGGCGGTTGGGGAGGCACCTTGAAGGAGATCTCAGTGGTCATAGTGAAGCCGTGTGTGATGTAGGGCTCCTCCTCCGGTAGCCGGCCCTTCCAGCAGTCCAGCTCGATACAGCGACACCCGGTGAGCAGGACCTGCCGGTACATCTCCACAGAGGACAGCCCCGTCAGCTGGCCCACTGTCAGAGAAGACGCGATGTCAGCATCAACGTCAAAATCAGCTTCATTATTACGCGCAATGCAGAAAAAAACCAGGTCACACAGTTTGGGGAGCGCTCCCTGCCGCCATCATGACTCAAGTCCACAAGCCACACCCACCATGATGTTGGCTCCACCCCTAAATGACATCACAGACTCTTTGCGATAACCTTCAACACTTAATGCAACCCTGTTCCCAGTGCCTTCTCATTTGATAGAATTTTAAGACTAAGAATAACAAAATACGAAAATGTATCGGTAATGACACATCATTTAGCTATGCAATAACACAGTAAAGCTAATTGCGAGCAACATCGACACTCATTGCGCTGGCTACCCGCTGTACGAAGTGCATTAGGGACCCCAAAGGCTGATACTAAGCTGATATTCCGATTCAAGATTCTCTCAGCTCGCCATGGAATCATACAGGAGGACAAGCATTACTGTGTAACGTCTTCTCTGGGGGAGCTTGTGATGTGGAAAAGTTATAAAATATATACAGAACTAGAAAAAGCCTCAGCTCATCATTCACATACTCTGACAGTCACCCTTTGAAGCTATCACCTTTCAAGTCTCTTCATGTGTTATGGGTTGTTTCATGGTGTAGTATTTACTCATGTACTCAGACTTATCCTAGTCAGACAAGTGGCACGTGACTCTTCCCTGGCCCCAGCCACCCGCAGGCTTCAGGGGGAAGCACCTGTGAGGTAAGTGTTGTGGGAGGAGTTGATGAAGTAGTGAGAGATCGGCTGGTTCATGTCGTCCAGGATGTCCAGCTTCTCTGGGGGCACGATGGAGTTCTCCTCCCCGCTCAGATACAGGCTGAAGCCCGTCAATGAGATCTGATCTGTGCCAGGAAGGACAAACAAGGTTGAGTTCCACAGCCAAGGTTACCAGTTAGCTGGGCTCTTTGCACCGTTTCTAAATCTCTTTCAATAAGCTTGGTGAGAAACTGATAAAACTTTACAAACATTTTATCTGGTGGGATCTCCTCAAAGGGCCGATTATTCTGGGTGTCCTACGGCAGTGGGGGCAGATTTGTGCATACCGGTGCGCGCACACACACGCGCACGCGCCTCACCGCGCTCCAGCTGGCTGCTGCTGGTCTCGTACTTCTCCATCACCTGCCGCAC
>JAODKL010000002.1:22866857-22877506 GCA_026780765.1 Petrocephalus schoutedeni | reverse complement strand
ACATGGCGATAATACAGAAAGCAGGGTTACAGACGGCGGTCCAGCTGGCCCAGGAGCTCAGGAGAAGGCACAGCGGGGGGGCAGCACCATCGGCAAACACCAAGGGCCAGTGTCACCGTCTTACATCTTACTATTATTCAGCTGTGTTTCTCATATTACAAGAGGCAGTCATTGAATGCAGAGATCGTGTCCCCCATCACTGTGGTTTGGGATCAGACCTCCTACTTGGCTTTGCTAGCCGTCTCAGAACTCAAATACTCCCGGAACAGCACAAGCGCCCCCCACCCCGGAGCCACCTCTCCTCCAGGAAGTTCTCGACCTGCCCCGAGCCAACCTGTCTAACCTACATTGAGATGTCTGAAGCATTCTTGGGACTGGCCTTGGGGGAGGAAAAGAGAAGTGAGCCGGGGGGGGGGGGGATGGGGCGGGGGCTGGGCTTTTTGGTCCCAGGGGTGGGGGGCAATCTTTTCCTGCGCCTTAGGGCCTGATTCATTTTTTCACTTCATTACTTCCAGCACCAAACCACGGTGTGACTCACACAGTTCTCTCTCGCAGTAGATTCATGCCTGCAAGTTCTGTCCTTGCTGCCTGGTGCCACACATCTATTATCACTGGCTTCCTTCTGATACTGAGTACCGCCAATTGACTTCCTTGACAAACTCACGGCTCCGCGACCCTGCCCCCTTCCAAAACGGGCCCAACATAAGTGAATACCTACAAGAGGAGTGAGAGAATGTGGGGGGGTAGGCAGGTAGCACTCTGGATACATTATACCCCTGTGAAGCCCCCCCCCCCCCCCCACCTACGCTCCCTAAAGTCTCGAGACACAAAAGCCTGAGAAAATGTCAATGAGCCTGAAATTGAGGAAGCCAGCTGAAGTGAACTGTACTGCTGTTTGTTGGTGGTGTGTGTGTGCTGCCTTGGGAGGTGTGTTGAGAAATGGGCGCAACACTAAACTGTGAGGGATTGTGACTTCTTACTATACATGCAATACACCCAATCTCCTCCATCTACGGCTAGCATGTGACATCTAATCCACCAATGAATTGACGTTTGAGGAAGTCATGTATTTATGTTTGAACTAGTTAACATTTGTATTCATGATGGTCGTTCACATGGATTACTTTATATCGCTAATTTATACAACTCAACACTGACAGATAGACATCTGACGTCATAGTCATTGTGAATATAAAGTGAGATTAGTTTGATCTTGTTGACGATGATCCATGTAAGTTCATTTAAAACATTAGACCGTTCACTGACAGCTGTAGAATAGACAGCTCACCATTTGTGGTGCTACAGGTGATTTATTATGTTGTTTCATTTTTATTTTGTAAACTGGTTTCAAAGACTTTTTTTTTCATGCTCCTCAAATAATGGATTTTTGGAGTGACGCACTTTTTAATTGACATTGACGATATGTGCACATACTGTGGCCATCTCCTGCCCCAGTCACATGACAGGAAGTGACCGTACGCAAGCAAAATAAAAAAAAAAACAAGAAGGGCATGGACATGGCGTCAGACTCCGTGCTCTCTAAAACCACAATATGCGACCTGCCATGTGGGCCAACTCTCCCCTGGAAGGCATGGTGAGGTGGGCGGGGACTGGAAAGGAGGTGGGGTCTGGGAGAGCAAATCACAGACCTGAGAGTTGCAGGTGCAGGTGGTGACGAAATGCAGTCGAGCGGGATGCCAGTGGAGGCAGTGGACAAAGGACTGGGCAGCAGCAGAGAGCCCCAGCGGCGGACGGCCGAGGAATGTGCAGCTTGTTGTTTGTATCAGACCTGCTCCAGTTTCGGCTGGTGAAGCTGGTTTGGTGAGCAGCTGCTGGCTGATTACAGGCTCTGGTGGTGCGACGGCCCCCTGTCTGGCCATCAGCCGCCTCCCTTCCATCGCCACCCCAAGCCCGCTCCCCGATTAGACACACAGGGAAGTGTGTCGTTACTGTGCGTCTCTGTGTCACCTCGCCTGCGGTGCACCTCCCGGGATCGCTTCCGTCTGACTGTGCGGGTTTATAAAAGCTGAAAGTGGACCTGAAACCCGCACATATGTTTAATCGGGACGGTCGAAACAAAACTACTGCACAGGCTGATTCAGAGCCTGGCTGTGCGGCTCACACTGTTGCTCCCGAGCCGCCTCTGTCCGGAATGGGGGGGTAATGCATACATTATAATGGGAATAAGGGGATTCAGAGAGACCTGCTTTTCTTAACCTTCAAACGTCGCTCCTTCCTGGACGTTCAACTCGCCCGCATGACTGCAAGTTCACAAACTAAACAGGGATTTGGATTCGCCCGCTATCAGATGGGAAACCCCCACCTTGAGTACCTGAAGGATGAGCCATTGTGAGTGTGTGTGAGTGTGTGTGTGTGTGTGTACGAGGTATGTGTGCATTCCCAAGTCTGTCTGTGTTACACAATCAACACATGCCTGCCCGCATTTATTGTGTGCGAGAGCAAGATTCGTTAGTTAACGAGCACGACTGTGGAGCGAGTAAGGGCTGCATGTGTGGGTGTGCAGAAACGTGCATGTGTGGAAGAGTACGGGCCGGTTCCATGCTTCTGCACCCCCTGGAGTGTGTGTGTGTGCGTGCGTATGTATGTATGTGTGTTTTTGTAATTACTACATTGTGGGCACCAGATTGGGGATTAGGGTTATGCCCATGAAAATGAATGGCGAGTATACACACAAAGATATGAACATGTAGCGTGTGTGTGTGTGTGTGTGCACACGCGTGTAAGCATACCTGTTCACGCGTGTGGGTATGTGCACTCGTGTGTGTGTGTGTGCAAACGTGAAAGCACACCTGTATGTACACTCGTGTGTGTGTGCGTGCGTGTGTAAGGGGTGACAGTGAAATTCCAGGAAAAATGCCCGAGACTGACAGAGGAAACCGTTACACTATCAAGCAGCAAAATCACTTCCCCTCCGCCGGGTGTCGAGGGTGAGAGTGCGCGTTTTCACGAGGGGCAGATTAAAACGGCCGTGTTGCTGATTACCACGGGGGGGACAGAGAGCCATACAGACCTCCTTCTCTCCCACTTTCTCTTTTCCTTCTCTCTTTCTCACTTCCCTCTCTCATTGTCTCAGTAGACCTTCATGAGCAAGCATTTGTCATGGGAGGGAGGGGTGCGGGGCCTTTTGCGGGAGGGTGGTGCTGCGATACTCGGCACTGTGCAACCGCCGTTTGCCACAGACACACCATCCCCCCGGCCTCTTCCTCCTTTCTGCCAGGCCTAGCCTCCGGCGCTTCGGCCGAGCGGTGAGGCGCTGGCCATTCTGGGAATTGGAGGCAGAGTCTGGCCAGTCAGTACCCCTGAGCCTCAGCGGCTCACCGGGGCGGCAGAGGAAGAAAGGAAAGGAAAGCGGAGAAATGGAAGGATGAGAGAGGAGGAGAGATACGGAAGGAGGAGGCAGAGCAGAGGGGGAAAGTAGCTCCTTCTGCTCCGGGAGGACGCTGCTCCTCTCAACAACTTCCTGCTCACTTTCCCACGCTAAGTCACACGAAGTGAGGGCGGGAAAACGTGTGTGTGAGAGACAGGGAGAGGGAGAGAGGGAGAGAGAGAGCAGGGAGAGGAAGTGTCTTCCCTCAGCTTACATGTCTACATTCAGCTGATGATAACCAGCTGGTTTGATGCAGATGCAGAGCCTGAAAGGGGCGGAAAGGGGGAGGGCGCTGGACAGGACTCAACATAAACAAGGCCCTGGAGGGGTCATAGAATTATACAGTCTCAGGAGGAGGGGCGGGGGGCGGGTCACATGACCATGAATTTCACATCAGTACATTTCTCATGACCTGACGTTCCTACAGTGCTCCACAGAACTCCGGAGTGCATGGGCTGGGATAATTAATCCCTCATGAATATGCAGCGAATGATACTGAGCCAATAGTCTTTTGATTTGAAACGTGTCTTTTCTTGTCACCGCACTGCGGATTTCCCAACATTATTCTGAGTGTGTTCAGTCAGAAGATCTAGCTGGGACAGTGCCCCCCACAGGCAAGGAGGCTCACTTGTATGAATAAGAGCTCAGGTGACCCGTGTGGTTACACCCTGGCACTGGGCCGCAGTCAGCGACACAGCATGGGTGTGCCTTCCTCTCCAGGCAAAAGGTGCTGTCAGCCCTTGCGGTTCTCCTCCTATAAAGCTTCCTCCGTTTTGATTCGACTTTAAACAATTAAGCTGATGCGATAACCTTTGGATTTATTTTTGGTTTTGAACCAACCTCTTCTATTCTTTTATGCACCTACAGCATTTTGCCCCAGCACAAATAAACCTGTGTAATTAATATCTGCAGGGCAGACCCGAGTTACCCAGAGTCACTGCGTTCTGAGATAATGGGCACACGGCGGATAGGAGCAGGATAAATGGGAGGTTTGACAACGAGTCGGGAAGGTGCACGGGCCTCTAACATGCTTATACACGTATTTTTATATATATATATATATATATATATATAATTATAAATATATATAGTCATTGACAGGGAGCAATAAAATGAAAGTAATGAGAGATACAATAATAGCAATACTAAATATAATTTTAGAATCTTTATCTGTAATAGAAAAAAATTGTGGTTACTAGAGAGATGTCCTCTTTACTATAAACTCCGCAAAGGGTTCTGCTATCTGGCAACAAAAAACAGTGTCATTGCCTTTCCTCAGGCACTGAGTGGCCTAGTGTGCTAATAGAGCCCCCCCCCCTTCCCCCCCAGACACACACACCTACACACACCGACACAATGACATCAAACGCCACTGATAGAACCTCCCCCCCCCCGGCCCCCGGCTAATACACACCATCATTTAGCAGTGAGCATACCACACAAGCTGTTAGGGCAGATATATACAAGACAGAAAAGATACTGGGGGGGGCAGGACTAGAAGAGGAAGGGAGGGAGAGAGGGAGACAGGGAGAAGGGGAGGGAGGGAGGAAGTGGCTCATAGGCAGGGAGGCGCAGGGGGAGGGAGACAGAAGAGCTGATTTAATTTCAGGGCCTGAAATTTGATTCGATTCATGAGGCTTCACATGACGGCCCTGCCTGACTAATTGGCGGGGGGAGGGGGGGCAGGGTAGAGGGGAAAGCATAACAGGAACAGCGAGGGAGAGAGAGAGATAGATAGAGAGGCAGACAAATGAAAAGACTATGATTGGGGGAAAAAATGTGAGAGGGGAAGGAGAGATTAAACAAGCGGAAGACAGAACATGATGTGAGCCTGATGAAAGCCTGGAGAGAGAGAGAGAGAGAGAGAGAGAGAGAGAAGCCGAGGACAGCTGGGGACAGGGACAGATGGGGACAACCATGGACAGCTGGGGACAACCATGGACAGCTGGGGACAGGGACAGATGGGGACAACCATGGACAGCTAGGGACAGGGACAGATAGGGACAACCATGGACGGCTGGGGACAGGGACCGATAGGGACAACCATGGACGGCTGGGGACAGGGAAAGCTGGGGACAGCTATGGACAGTCAGGGACAGGGACAGTTGGGGACAATGACCAGCACTGACCATGTTGGCGGCCGTCCAGTAGAGGAAGAAGCCATTGGGATCCACTTTCAGGGTCACCAGAGTGGTGCTGTTCGGCTCCTGGAAAGCAACGGGCAAGGCATTACAAGAGGTGGAAAACCAATGACATCCTAACCCTAACCAACCTACCCTACCTAACCTTAACCACAAGTAACCAAACATACAAAAAACAAGACTTCTGGGTCTTTTAGTTTTTAGATTGCATTAACAGATTTTGACCTGAAACATGTCCCCACAAGCTAAACAGGTTTTGCCACTTTGTGGGGACATTTGGTCATCACAATGTGGTAAATACAGACCCGCACACACGCACACATACACAAGCGTGCATACAGCTAAAGCAACCACTGGTAACGGAAGACCTGGTCGACTCCTCAAGTCCCCAGAGGCACACTAAACACACTAAGGCTTGATCTATTCAGCAAACACTGCTGGGTGAAAAGGAATTAAATAAAAGCTTAAAAAAATTCAGACAGACAAAGAGCAAAGATTACAGAAAAAGATATATGCCTGAGGTCAACAGAGTGCGGCACTTGGAGAACAGCACCAGTAAATTGATGACACCCAAAACCGAATTCAAAGAATTAATGACACTGGGTCCCCCAGGACGCATCGCACACACAGAGAAGGGCTCAGTGGTGTTAGACCATCTTACTCAAGGTCTGACCAGGAGAACGGCTGTGCAGAGAAAGCTGAGGGGCAGAACCTAAAAGCTGGACCCAGAGATGCAGGCAACAGCACCCAAAAGCCAGACCCACAACCTGGATGGAGGCGGAATCTACAAGCCAGACCTGCAATCTGAGAGACAGAACCCAAAAGCTGGACCCCACAACCCAGGAGACAGAATCCAATGCTGGACCCGGAGACCTAGGAGACAGGAGCCAAGGCTGGACCCGGAGACCTAGGAGACAGAACCCAATGTTGGACCCAAAGACCTAGGAAACAGAACCTGATAGTTGGACCGAGAGACTTGGGAGACAGAACCCAAAAGCTGGACCCAGTGACCTAGGAGACAGAACCCGATAGCTAGACCAAGAGACCTAGGAGACAGAACCCGATAGCTGGACCAAGAGACCTAGGAGACAGAACCTGATAGCTGGACTGAGAGACTTGGGAGACAGAACCCAAAAGCTGGACCCAAAGACCTAGGAGACAGAACCCGATAGCTAGACCAAGAGACCTAGGAGACAGAACCCGAAAGCTGGACCAAGAGACCTAGGAGACAGAACCCGATAGCTGGACTGAGAGACCTGGGAGACAGAACCCATGACCTGGGAAAAAGGACCCAAAAATTGGACCCTTGTGACTGGAACATAGAACAGGACCCAAAGGCCTCTCCATCAAGAGGGCTCTCTTAGCAAGCAGAAGATAAGCTCCTCTTAGAAGGCCTGGAAGCTGAACTCGGCCAAATGTATGCAATGTGGCTACAGCATTCCTTCCCAGGATGTGGTCTCAGGACATTGATTTTCAAATCAAAACGCCAGATGAAACAGTGCTTCGCACATGAAGACCACACTTTCATAACATCTGTGCCGCGCCACACGCGATCTCGCGGCGTCCGAACACATCCGAGCGCCTATCAGTCAAACATTCTTCAGACAAATGCTCGCCCGAATTAAACGCAGAGCTCATCAGAACAATGTAGAAGCTGTGAATATTTTCCATTCTCCAAAGCACGACCGCAACGAAATACATTTTTGATCACATGGAAAGTGAGCAGAGGTGAAGGGAGGACACAACAGTCTTCACCAAGGCTTCTGCGCGTAGCTCACTACCCATGATGCATCTGTAGCAACCAGAGGCCATTTTTGACCTACTGTTGTGAATCACTTCCATCGAAACATAACGCTCCACATTCAAACCATGACTAGTTTTAACAAGTAGGGAGATGTCCAGGACCACGGCAAACCCCCCGCCTCAGACTGACAAGGAGCCCTAATGAGAAGCACACCCTGACAGCGTCATCTGAATCTAATTGGCATTCATCAGCTCATCTGCGGGTCCTCCATCACAAGGAGAAGGCAGCCATCAGAGCATCGCTGGCCCGGAGCGTGATAATTAAGACGGGATCCTGGCGGTACCCAGAGCCGACGGCGAGAGAGGGACTAGGGCACGGGTCGTCTGGAGAAGCTGGCGGAGAGGGGAGGAGGGAGGGGGCAGACTATCAAGAATCTATCAAGGTTTTTCCACACACTTATTTGAGAAAGCCCAAGTTAGTCCCAATCCATCATGGGCTTCGGACAAATGGGTTTTTCCTATAACAGGCCATGAAATCGATTGAACTGTGTGACAGAGTAACTGGGGGATAACTGGATAACAACCTGATGACAGTTCAGAACGCAGCCCCTCACCTTCTAAGCTTAGCAGAGGGTACTTAGAGCACTTAAGGCTGAGATACATGAATGGCTGAGGAATGCACTCACAGTGCTGTGTGATTCTGTATCCGGAAGGTCGCTGGTTCAAATCCCATGGCTGGTAGAGTGATCATATCACCTTGTGTAAACCACCCCCCCCCCTCAAAAAAAATGTTCAATGAATGCTGGGAGGAAAATGGCAAACTTTGAGCTCTGAGGCCATCCTTCAGAAAGATGGATTATGGGAAAAGAATTTCTGCTTCATTTCAGAGTGATACTAGTGTGCCTCATGTTTCCTGCTCCTGACAGCCTGCGCTCATCTGTGGGGGATGGCGTCGCACGATTCCTGTTAGGGACGTCTCGCCCGTGACGGCGGCATTTTCCCACTGGCATGGCGCTGCCCCCCCCCCGTGGCATGGCTGTGGGGAGCTGGGGGCTGCCATCCCTATTCGGTGGTCATTTTCAGATCGGGACACTTCTGCATAAGCCGCATGCCACCTGTCGCCATCCTAGGTCCTCTGCCTCTCTGAAGCTTTCCCCCTTTCATTTGTTTTACTTTATTCCTCATTAGCCAAAAACAAAATATCAAAACAAGCGCTAACAAGTGCTAAATATACAGGCAGTCCCTGGATCAAGATCATCTGACTTACGGTCACCTTATACTTACCAACGGACTGCCATAAAGCCTATTATATTAAAATTTCGGGTTAAATACAATGATTCGCAATCCTGAACCCAGGCACTGCTTTGTGACACTTATGAAAACATGGCTCGGCTTCAGATGCTCGTCGGCTCGAGGTACAGAGCAGTATCACACGTGGTCACTTAATATGACTGTATTATATTCTTCTTATGATGCACAGTGTAATAAATTCGATCAATCGTCATCAACATATACTGTATTATTACTTTTCTGACTTACCTACAAAATCGACAGACTTAATTTCATTCATAACCTGGAAGCTGCCTGTATCTCAGACGGCTGACACTGTTCAGAGCCGCCGCCGCCTCGGGGTGGGACAGGCCCAGATGGTGTGGCTGGCCCGCTGCTAACCAGGGAAGCCCGGCACCACCCCGTCCATCCTCCTGGGGCTACCCTACCCTAAGGCCACTCAGCACCAGTTAGTCTCTCTCCTGCCAAACAGGCAAACACACTCTCCCTCCGGACCACAACAATGGCACTGCATTATGTCACATTACATAACATTAGTTTCTCCGACGCTCTTATCCAAAGCGAAGTGCAGATGCAGAAGCATGATCAGACAGTCGCCAGAGCAATTGAGGGTTAAGGGCCTCGCTCAAGGGCCGAGAAAAGGTATTTAGGCCAGACCACGTCGTCCAGGATTTGAGAAGAATGAAACACTCCTGGTCTCCTCCTGACTTTCCCCGTACATGGGGAGGGTGGTGGGCGTATGGGGCTTAAAATCTGCCCGGCAGAGCTGACAAGCATCCATTAAAGTTCACGTGGGCTTTTCCTAAACACACAGAGATGAAAAGAAACGGCCCCAGAGTCCCGGTTCCCCCTGCCTTCCTTTTTGTTTAAACTAAAAGCAATATCCAGGTACATCTGCAGGGACAGATACAGGAAGTGGCTCAGTCTCCCCAAACCTCCAGGGGCGTGGGGGGGGGGGGGCAACCACGTTAAGGGTCCCAGCACATTTGGTGTACATTATTTCATATTTTTAAATGTTTAACACAATTATCAGGCCAGCACGTCCGTCCGCAAACTGACCAAAAAGATCCCAGAATATTTATCTGCAACCTTAATCACTCCAGTAAATATTTAGCCGCATGCCAGAGATAAATAGAAATTAAATTAAGGGCAGGCTGAGCACGTCAGCCTGGAAAATATCATCCGCTAACGTGATAATGCAATAAATGAAAGAAGGACCAGGGGGTGAGTGGTGCAGAAATGTGCCCGGGGGGGTGGGGGGGGGAGAATCACAGGGAGCTAAGGACAGCAGAGGAAGAAGTCTTAAAGACAGATAATGCTGGCCTCTCACATTGGGGTGCTGAGGTGCAGGTACTAATGACGGCCTCTCACACTGGGGTACTGAGGAGCAGGTACTAATGGCGGCCCCTCACATTGGGGTGCAGGTACTAATGGCAGACTCCAACATTGGGTGCTGAGGTGCAGGTACTAATGGCGGCCTCTCACACTGGGGTGCTGAGGTGCAGGTGCTAATGGCGGCCTCTTGTGTTGGGGTGCGGGTGCTAATGGCGGGCCCTCACATTGGGGCGCTGAGGTGCAGGTGCTAATGACAGCATGCGGTGTTGGGGCGCTGAGGTGAAGGTGCTAATAGTGGCCTATTGCGTTGGGGCGCTGGTGATAATTGTGGCCTCTCATGTTGGGGTGCTGAGGTGCAGGTACTAATGGTGGCCTCTCGCGTTGGAGTGCGGGTGCTAATGGCGGGCTCTCGTGTTGGGGGGCTGGTGTAAATAACAGCCTCCTGTGTCAGGGTGTGGGTGCACTGCAGCTAATGCCGGGCTCTCGCGTTGGGATGTGGGTGCTCAAGGCAGGCTCTCGCGTTGGGATGTGGGTGCTCAAGGCAGGCTCTCGCGTTGGGATGTGGGTGCTCAAGGCAGGCTCTCGCGTTGGGATGTGGGCACGTTCCAACACCTTCCTCCTTTCCCTTAGGAAATCTCACCCTGCTGCGAAGGAGCAGCTACACGTTTTGCGAGATGGTGCAATCTGGACGGCAAACAGTGACTTGACCAGACATGCCCGTTCTGAGCAGCGCATGGGAAAATGCAACGCAG
>JAODKL010000002.1:22809281-22824449 GCA_026780765.1 Petrocephalus schoutedeni | reverse complement strand
TTACAGTGTTATGAATGTGCAATAATGGATATCGGTTACAGTGTTATGAATGTGCAGTGTTAGATTTTGGTTACAGTATTATGTGCAGGTTTTTGGTAGGCAGGTCTCTGCATAACCCTCAGTCCAACCCATGGCTCTGGGTTTGGAAGCCTAGATTTAGGATGAACATTATACATTCTAATATAAAAAATTTGCAGTCAGCAGTCGGTTTGGAGGAAGTAATTTTCAAACCTGTATGCAGTGGAATAACAAAAAAGAGACTTACACTGATAGCAACACGCAATTGCCAAACCTCATATGTAAAGTCATTTGAATGCAGAATGGGCAGCTTCCTCAGTAATGGTATAAGACAGTGTGTCCTAGTCCTTGGGGACCCACAGACGGTCCATGTTTTTGCTCCCTGCCAGGCAGTCCACATTTCTGCTACCGGGTGCTAGGAAGGTGGGATTGGGAAACACTAGCTATATTGGCAATAAGAGCTGGGTTTTGGGATTGGGGTACGGGAGGCGTGTGTGTGTCTGTGTGTTTGACGTCGGTGTGAGGAGGATGGGGGAGATGTGTGCTGAACGGCCAAATGGCTGCAATCAGACTTGACCTGTGGTGTCAGTCGACATTCTTCTCTGTCTCTCCCTCAGAGCAGTCATCACGGCGGTGAGCTCCGGCGAAGTCTGGTTAAGGCGGACGGATGGAAGCAAAACCAAGATTTACGTTTCGCAGCTCCAGAAAGGCAAATACAGCATCAGCAAGGCCTGAGGAGGCCGGGGTGGGGTGGGGGAGCTTCAGAAATCACTGCCTCTGTATCTATCCTAAATCCACTTAAATAAGTACTACTACAATATTCTGTTGTAATCTTATATATATTTTGTTAAACTGTAAACTGGAAGAAATTTGTGCTTTTAACGGACTATTTAAATGATGTATTTATAATTGAAATAATATAACTGACAGTGTTTAATGAGAACCGCCTTATTCTTCTTTCCTTTCATGCAGCTGGAAAGGAGGTGCATAGAGCAGTGTTTCCCAACCCAGTTCTCGGAGAACACGGGACAGTCCATGTTTTTGCTCCCTGCCAGCCCCCAGCCAATCAGGAACACCGAATACCTGGTACAGGCGTGCTGGGAGCTGAGAGGAAGCAAAAACGTGGACTGTCCGGTGTTCCCCAAGGACTGGGTTGGGAAACACTGGCATAGAGAAGCAGTGGTGGTGCAGTACTAGAGATTGCCCACCAGGTGGAGCTTGTGTCTTTCAAGAGAGAGTCTGCAAATGACTCATCAGTGATTGGTTATGGAAATGATACCTAGGATACATGTACAAAGAGATAGCTGGTGGTTAGGTTTTTTGGGTATGTGTGTGAAATGGCATTAACACAATCAAATGAGGCCTTTTACTGGTAGAAATGTTTGATCATTATTTTCAGCTTAAACTTAGGACGACCAAATAGTTCAGCTCAAGCTGTGTAAGGTCCTTATTATTTGCAGCTCTGGCTGTTCGAGACAAAAGTCACACTATGAACTGTTTTCTTTAATGGGCCCTTGTTCAGTGTCTGTGGTGAACATTTCATTGCAAACACTCGCACAAGGAGATGAATGTCAGTGAGCCCCGGGCAATGGGGCATTTGCTGTTCATTTTGTTTCAGTTTTGACTGCAGAAGCTTCAGGGTGACCATCAGGAATTCCAACCATTAACAAAACACATACATTGAAAGAAAAAAGTATGTCGATTCATCAGGAATTTTAGCTGTAGGAGTTTTGATGCTGGATTGGTGCAGAATTCTGTAGAATTGTTACTGTATAATTTCTTCAGTTACCTTTTTTATCAGGTAGGGCATACTTCCAATTAAACTATGAATGAAACAGATGCACTTTTCTGTATTATCTAACTGCAATGGGGCATTGGTTTGGAGTTGGCCAGCCTTTCAATTTGACCTGCGTCAGTAGCTGTTGTCATCACTATCATTAGATCATTATTTCCAACTATCTTTAGGTGCATTAGGTACATCTCCGAATTCTGCATCCTACAGAACTGGTTTACATTTACGGCATTTAGCTGACATCCTTATGCGGAGTCACTTAAATTACCCAATTACAGGGACCATCCCACCTACCACCATCCCAAATACCACCCTATTATGGTTCATTCCCTAACCCAAACACGCACATGTGATTCACATTGTAAAGAGGTTATATTCTTTGACACTTATTTTAAGTTTCCAGGTGTTAAATTTAGGCCAAGCATAACCGTTATATTAACATTGTGTCATGTAGTGTCTTAAAATAGCATGATGGATTTCACAACTTTGGGAAACAAATGGAGAGCAGCCACCAAGGCATCATACAGGTAGCACATAGTTACCAGAATACGTAACACTATTATCAGTGTTTGTAACAAATTATGGTTCAGATTTAAACAAGTAGCGCTTAGGGTGATTTTTTTAAATCTCGGCGGTAAAATTGCCATGCTTCATGCTTCATGGTCATGCTTCATATATATATATATATATATATATATATATTTTTTTATATATATATATATATATATAAAATTATATATATTTATAATGTGTGTATGTTATTATTATAATAATGCCCAGGTTCAATTTGACAGAAAGAATGATCTCCATACACGTATCCCTCCATAATGTTTATGTTTGTGTAGGTTCTGGATTGCTGCGATCTGGAATCAGTTCCATGAAATATAGGCACAGTATTTTGCGTCAGTGTGACGGCATTTAAACTGATGTTTTGATAAAATGACACTAAGAGAAATGTGAACAATAAATGGACCAAGTGTCACTCGTGGTGGGTAATCTAAAACCAGGAAGTTTTGCATTGTTGGAAACGACTCTCTTACTTTAAGAAGTCGCTACGCTGTGGGAGACTGGAGCGCTTTGATAAATTCCTACAGTTCTTCAAACCCTTTGATAACTTACAAATTTGCACTGACACGGGCTCACTGTGCTGCGTTTCGAGACGAAATCGAAATTTCAATGGATGAACTTTGGCAAAGGCAGAACAATCATTTTTCAGCATTTTGACCTAGTTTCTTCTACTCGGACCTGCGGTGGCCCCCAGAATTAATGACCGAAAATGGCTGTGAACAAAATGCCTTTATTCTTCATTAGTTTGATCTTACACTCAAATTATGAGAGAAGCCTAACCTTTCCCTGAGGTACATTTATTTAAAGAATTCCTTACCAAAAAAAGGAGATTTTTTTTTTCCCCCCACAAAAGGCACGGTTATCGGCAGCCGTGCATTTAGTACTGTGTGCTCTCCCTTTGCTATGACAACAGCGCTAAGTCTTTCCTTATAATGCTGGATGGGATAGGAGAACACAATTAAAGGGATCCTAGAATACTCATTTATACATAATCTCTCCACATGCTTCAAAGTCCTTTGACCTTACTTTTAGACTCCTCTTCAGCTCATCCTACGAGGATTTGATGGGGTTTAAGTCAACGGGCTGGCATGGCCACTGCAAAAGCTTGATGGTGTGGTCACTGAGCCATTTCTGTGTGGATTAGGTGGTATGCTTTGAATTACTGTCGTGCTGGAAAACCCGATCATGATCCAATCTTAACTTCCTGGCAAAGACAGCCAGATTTTGGTTGAAAATCTCTTTATATTTGATGGAGCCTGGGATGACATGCGTCCTAACAAGTCTCCCATGCAGGGGCGTAGAACCAAATTCTGGGCCCTATGCACAAGCAGTGGCCATGGGCCCCCGTAAGCTCGAGGTTCACAACTACCTACACCCTCAGGGGCCCTCCCCTCACTTTGGGCCCTGGTAATTTAGTCCCACTTTTCACCCAACTATGACACCCCTGCTCCCATGCCCTTTGAAAGAACAAGATACCCCAAAACATCACTGATCCAGCACATTGCTTCACAGTGGGGATTAGGTTCATTTCTCCACGACCTTGATTTACTTCCCGCCAAACCCACCTTTGGCGTTTGTTGCAAAACAGCTCTATTTTTGTTTCATCTGACAACAAAACCTACTTCCAATCAAAATTCCTGCAGTGTTTAGCAAACTCCAGGTACTTACAGTCGTGGTTTGATGTCAGCAGAGGCTTTCTTCTGCAAAGCCTGCCAAAATTGTTAGCTGGCAAGGGGATGGCAGGCGTCTAATTGTAGTTTCGGGGACTTGGTAACCCGAGGATGCAATCAACAGCTTCAGTTGTCCAACTGTGATCCTTGGAGAAGATTTTACATCTCAAACCCCCCTTCCCCACTGTGCAAAGAGGCTAAACAGGTTTACTTCCTCTTTCAGGCAGATTTGTCAAAGCTCCAGCTGTCTGAGATTTCTTAATGATTGCTCTGATAGTAGATATGGGCATTTTCAAGGAGATCCTTGGTTTATGGTCATCGTCTGATTAATATAGTTCAGCAACCTTTTGTTCATTTCTGTATTAGCCGTTCATATCCATTCTGATGTGTGAATAAAGGACTTTGGCTTTTATTTATACTCTAGTGGAACAACAAGCCATGCATCACCACTTAGTTCCTAAAACTTCAGGCATATTTATAAAAGGCAAAAATGCGAGCGCGTGTATGTATGTTAATTAGATTCCGCTTGTAAGAATTTTGTTGTGACACCTGTGCTTTGAGAACTTTTTGTTCTCTATTATTTCAGTGAAAGGTTAGATTTTTCTCATAATATGAGGGTAAGATCAAACTAATGAACAATAAAGACATTCATTTTTTTTTGTTTTCAAAGGCTGCGAGAGATTCCACGGGGCTCAGTACTCATGTGGTTCTGTGGCTCCGGGTTCCCATACAGTCACTGTGCAGCGAGTTATAAATAACCAGCGAGCGGCACATGCATTAAAGGCCCGTGTGTCTGTGAGATGCTCACTCTCATCCATCCTTCATTGTCTTCATTGCCGCTTCATTTATTGTTATGCCTCGTCGTCGAGTGGGCTAATTCACCCAGGAGGAGCTGCCTTTCTCCTCCTCATTCTCATGTGTCTCCACTGCTCCTATCTGATTTTCTGCACTGAAACCCTTGGAAGAAAGAGAGTCACACCCAGAGGAGGGTAATCCAGGTCCAGAGAGTAAAAGTCCAGACCGAGATTTAGTTTCAACCATCCAGATGAGCTTAATGAGTCACAGTCACAGAGTTTTCAATTGGATGGTTGAAACAAAATCTTGGTCCCGACTTTTACTCTCTGGACCTCAATTACCCACCTCTGGTCATGACATTCCACAAACTCAATTCTTCCTCTTCCATTTTGGCCGAGGTGGTAATTTGAGAGAGAAAAAAATATACCATATTGATCACATTCCCTGGGACTCTTTAAATAGCGTCCTCCATCCAGTCACTCTCACAGGGAGGATAACATGGCGATACTGAGAGAGGATATTTACGATACCGATGACTGAAGCAAAGTTATCAATTGGCATCCCTGTGCATCTCCACCCGATGTCCGCTCCCGCTCTCCACCCGTCCATGGATCACTTCATCCAGATGGCAGAGCTAAATTTGAACAGCTTTAGACTCTAGACTACATGCACAACTGCCATTCTGACACACAGCCTCCCCAGGGACAACCAACACCCACACCAAGAAGAACAGCATAAATGCCCCCCCCCCCCCCCACCCCCACGCACTTCTGAATCTCCTGCCCATCTACATGCAGCAGATAAACTCAAACTGCTGCGTCAAAAAAAAAAAACATATGCAAAACTTAAAAACATTAACAGTACTATGCAAAAGTTTGAGGTTGTCACAGAAATTATTTAAAGCTATTAATCTGACCCTGCAAAGGACAAGGAAAACATACTGATGGTCCCCAAGTTACGATGGTTCGATTTTTTCGATCTTACAATAACCATAGCGATACGACAAAATAGGCAGGAAGCGTATGCGGTACGATATGTTGGGACACTGCCAGGATGTACGCATCTCCCGCCTTGTGAGACGCCTCACTCTCGCCAGCAATCGACAGAGTCTTGCTGTTAGAGTGTGTACTTTTAGAGTGTTTTTGGTGTTTCAAAGCCAATAATTCAAGTTATAATGGGATCATCGGAGCGCATCTCCATTGTAAGTCAGGGACTGCCTGTAATTATTTGGGTAGTAAGTGTATATTTGCTCAGAAAATATAATTTAACATTAGAATATATTTAAATGAACAGTATCAATACAAATTTGAAGAATTTCAAAAATGTTACTGATATCTTGTTGGATGGCTAGAAGAACATTGCTTCTATTTCCAAGCCTCTCCTCAGGACAGGGCAATTCTAGAATTTGACCCTTAAGCATGGATGGGAAGAAGTCACTCCTTGGCGAGTCCAAGTCAAGTCTTGAGTCGAAACATTACAAGTCCGAGTTGAGTCTCGAGTCATGTGCCCTCAAGTCAAAGTCGAGTCCAAATCTTTCCATCATTTTTGCTGTCAAGTCACAAGTCTTCAAATTTTTTATTCAAATTTGAGTTAAGTTGAGTCTCCACTCTGTCGCGGTTGTCCTCAAGCAGTTTTTACATCCGTATGTGCAGATCTCTCAGGAGATCCTGCATTCGGGCAAATGAAAATGCAGGCAGCTGAGATTTAATATACACTGAAATTATAAAATGTACAAATTTACATTATGGTATCCAGAGCGGCAGTATAACCTCAAATCATCTCAAGTCACTGGGTCCATGTTGGATCCAAGTCTCGAGTCATTTGTCCTTAAGTCCAAGCCAAGTCGAGTCACAAGTCATAAAATCGGTGACTTGAGTCCCCACCTCTGCCCTTCAGGCTCAGTCACCTGAAAAAACATGAGCCACCATCCCCTCGGCTTCTGAATTCACAAAGCTGACATGCTTCGGCCAACGTGAAAAGGTTTACACCGACACGAAGAGCATTTAACGTCATTTTCTGACGGCCTAAGAATTGTGCACAGTACTGTATGAATAAAAGACACAGCTTTGAAGGCAGGTGAGCATTTCAGGAGCTCCGCAGATACTCCAGCAAACATGAAGGCTGCTCCCCAAGCCCGTGCCGGAGCCACTGGAGCGGACGGCGGGCCGGTCGCCGCACCTCGCTGCAGATGAAAGCCTTTGTGGCCGCTGTTTGATTATCCAGTGGCCGTGCTTCGCTTCCATTTACAGGCTCCGTGACTGAGACGCGAGTACGAGTCTGTAAAAGGTCGCTTTTCCAGGAGGGGATCAAAGGCTGCGAATCCACCTCTTTGGTCTCCTTTCTCTGTCTCGTTTCTCCTCCTCATGCACATCTCCTGCACCTTCCCTGCTGGAAGCCCCAGCATGACCAGCATAATGCAAGTGGTTATACAGCATGTGTTGTGTTTTGGTTCCGGTGGACCAGCATCGTTACTGAAATATTGCCGGTCCACCGGCAAATATTGCAGCTTCATATACAGGTAGATAAGCACAGCTATACTGGTCCACCAGCTACACCAGCACCAAACCAGCACTAACCTAGCATGAACCAGTATGGAAATCATGCTATTCTATGCAGTTTTTTTCAGCAGGGATTTTGCCATTCGTTCCCTCTCACTGGCCCGTCTCTCGCATTATTCTGCCCCTCTAACATCCTGTTTTTGTTCACGCTCTTTATTCACTCTGCTTTTCCCCGAGAGAGCGTACTCTCTATCTCCCCAGCCATCTCTCTCCTGCCACACTGTGCCATCCCTGTCCGTCTCTGTGGCGGCACAGGCACGGGCCAATTAAAAATTTCACAGGTAAACAGCGTAAAGCGGGAGAATAACAAAGCGCGACCCGCGTAAAAAGGCTTGCGTGGCTAAATCGGGATCCTCCTCCTTCGAAGCGGGGACGAGGAAGCACTAGAATCCGGGAGATACACGAGTGTGCCGAAATAGCTACAACTTAATAAGCGCATTAATGCCCCCGCCTGACGTGCGCGATAATGTATGCGGCTCGGGCCTCGTGTTTACATACACAATGAATGTTAACGAATCGGCTGCTGGTTATTTATGAGGATGTGCGGAGCGGCTCGGAATGTTCTTTAGGGGACGCTGTGTGTGTGTGTCCACTGCCCTATGTGGAATGAGTGGGTGCGTGTGTGTGTGTGGGGGGGGGGTGAATATGTGCCAGGTGCCCATCCCCCCCTGAGAGGTGTGTGCGTGCAGCTGTGTTTGTGTGTGCCGCGTGAGAGCTAACAAAGCAGAAATGACAGTAATTAACTAAGCGAGCTACAGCGGCACCTGAGGGGAGAAACTTTTGCCTTTTCTTAATCAGAAATGGACAGAGAGAGAGAGCAGAGAAAGGGACAGCGGGATAGAGGGATGGAGAATGAGCCCAGGGAGGGAGAGAGCGTGGTGTAGACAGGAAAGGAGGATACGGTAAGAGCAGGATGGAAGGAGAGAGAGAAAGAAAATAAAAACAAGACAAGGAGGAACAACTGACACAGAAACACTGTATTTTTGGTAACTGACAACAGAAACAGTTTTCATGTGAAATATGTTAAGGTGATAAAAAAGTGGGAAAAATAAGAGAAGACGAGAGGGACGGACACCTGGGCAGAGCAAGTGGGCTGCAGGTGAACTGAAATGGGCTTAATACAGACTAGAGCAGACTGACTGCTGGTAGCACTAATTACTGATCAGTTCCCTCTCCTGTCAAACGAGAAGCTCACTGCCTAGCTCGGTGAGTAGGGCACTGGGAGCTGCAGTGTGAGGCCTGCCCTGCTCAGTGCCTAGCTCGGTGAGTAGGGCACTGGGAGCTGCAGTGTGAGGCCTGCCCTGCTTAGTGCCTAGCTCGGTGAGTAGGGCACTGGGAGCTGCAGTGTGAGGCCTGCCCTGCTCAGTGCCTAGTTCGGTGAGTAGGGCACTGGGAGCTGCAGTGTGAGGCCTGCCCTGCTCACTGCAGCACTACCATGAAGGAGCTGCTGTATCATCAAACGGTCCACGGGGAGTCTGTTTTTATATTCCAAGAATAAAACTGTTTGGCTCCATCTCGTTTCCTAAGAAATATGGGGTCACTGTACTTCACCAGTAAATCTGAGACCGCGCCTGTGAAACCAGAGGATGGAGCCAGAGACGATTATTAATTATTTTTCTGCATAGCCACCCCACAGACATCTCCCCGTTTCACACCCTGTGCACTAAGTGGGGAAGGCCACAGCTTATAAAAATAGCTCCATGAGCGATAGACTGGGGTTCTGCATCAGCAAGACAGAGTCGCGGCGCCTCGCAGAGCCGCAGGGGCAGATGGCCGTTTTCAGAATCGGACCGCTCCCTTGCTACATCCGGATGCCGACACGGGAATGTGACCCATTGATGCGCAGTGGACGGTTTGCCTCAGTGACACCCCTGGTTCTGTTGGGCTCGGACCAGTGAGCAGGAGAATCTGCTTCATAGCACCGGCAGCTGTATTCTGTCTGGGAGGTCTGAGCGCCGAGCCGAATGGCGATAAGGCTGCCGTTCCGATCGGGCACGGCCGAGGATCGCTCAGACCGTGACATGATATCAGAGCCACTGCAGAGAAAGTGCCCATGCGGAGGAGGTCTTGTGCCGAAGCGCTTGTGCTGCACCCACGGAGGATCTATAATAAAAAAGTCCATAAGCTATCTGAGTTCAGACCCAATTTTGGTTATCATGATTGCGTTGATTGCACTGTTGACAATCCACTGGTATTAATCACCAAAGAAGGATGTGTTTTAAGTGTTTTTTCTGCTCAGACTCCATTCTATTCCCCACGTCCATGGACAGGTTTCCAAAAGGCTGAACTTCCGCTTGGGATAACCCAAGGTCCAAGGGAGTATCCCAGAGTCCGGAGAAGTAGCCCCCCCTCCAAAAAAAAATGACCAGATATTACTTCATGTTATACTGTAGGCAGAGGTGGGTAGTTCAGGTCCAGAGTAAAAGTTCAGACCAAGATGGTTTGTTTCACTCAACCAGTTCAGTACTCTGTGATTGTGACTTGTTATACTCAACCGGCTGGCTGAAACCAAATCTCGGTCTGGACTATCACTCTCTGGACTTGAATTAGCAACCTCTGACTGTAGGTAGGTGCTGCAAATGCCCCCACCCCCTACATTTGGCCCAGGCTTTCCCAAAAGTGAAACAAAAGACCCACAAAGATCTATACGGGGAATAATTCCTCCTTGTGGGGGGGGGGGGGGGGGGGGGGGTCGAGGAGGCAGGCACACAGAGAGACAAAGAGGCCTGAAGCTCTACATTTTACTGCCTGCTATTACCACTCCATATGAGCTCCCATTCTGAATGTAAATATAATATCAGCACACCGGCCCCAACTTACTGAAAGCCTGTTGATAAATATCGTTTGCTGTGACTCCCTCTAGTCACAAACCATTTTGGCATCTTTATTTCTCAACGAAATTTAGTCATTGCAGTATGTACCTATTCCCAGAGCCTGTAAGATAAGCACTGATCCCGCGACTCTGAAATCAAAGAGGCGCCATGTGCTCACATTTCATAGGACACTGTGTGTAAGACACTATATGCTGCGTAAATCTGACTTTGTGGAGTAAAAACCAATTTCTTTTTCATCGGGCCAAGGCAAAACAAAGGGGGACTCCCTCTCCATGTCATAAACCACCGTGAGAGTGTTGTCTTGTAGCAGGAGTTATATCCTAACGCCATGTGAAAAACTGTGACAACCAGCATGGCTCAGACACACAGCAGCCAGCACAAGGCAAATGCGTGACAGCAGGCATGAGGGAAACCGCTGCAAACCAGCATCAGTCAATCCCATTGGCCAGTAAGAGCCAGTGGCCACAAGAAGCATGAAGCACATTGGATCCTTGAGATTCCACACTTATGAATGGTGAGGTCTGAGATAAGCTGGTCCTATCCCAAAGAGAATGTATACATGTGGGTAAGACAGGTCTGGCTGTGCCCCCGCTAACAGCCAGTCACAGCCCAGGATCAGGAAGGCAAAGAAACGCACGCCATGCAAATGACATCCTTTTAAAAGCACCGTGTGAGAGAAATCTAACAGGCCGACCTCCGTAATGCAGCTCTTACGTTTCATGGGTGTGTTTTAAAACCTTTCAGCACCTTTTAGCTTAAGTAAAGAGCGAGAAATGAAGAAAAATAAAGGCGGAAAAGCACGCGGGCCTTCCTGCGTCCCTCGACGCGGGAGCCTCGTTTGCATATCGCGCTCCCCGCCTGCCTGGGGGACAGCGACTCAATCCAGTCCATCACATCACATCACCAGGCGTGCCTGACACCCTGGGCAGCCCCCCCCCCCAGCTTACTCATGCACAGACAAAGCCATCAATCAGCGAGTGTGAAGCTCTGCCCCCCCCCCCCCACCCCCACCACAACAACACGTCTGTGCTGAAGACTCTCATCCATTACTCCTCTGTTCATCAGCTGTCTCCTCCAACCTTTAATGCTCCTGCAGCATGTTCCCAGTGCACCGAGCTTCTGGGGAAATGCTCTTCAGCCCCATGCAGAACAGGGAGGGGACATGAGAGGGGCCATGATTCATAAAGGGGGGGCTAACCTTATTAGTAGCCAATGATGTGTTTTGATTCGGTGAGTGACAGGTAAGGGGTTGCTCTGGGGGCCAATCAGCTTTTGCCCGGGGCTAGTGCCTCTGTGGCCCGACCCCTGCGTACGCCCTTGTTGCTGAACATAGCCACACCACATGATGCGGTACCCGTTCACCTAGCAGACTCCTCCCCATCGTTATGGAGTGATGTATTTAAAGGCGGGGGGAGGCGCGGGGGATGGAGGCAGCAAGAAAAAAGATTAAGTGAAATGCAAGCTGGTTCACAGGAAACAGTCGAGTAAATAACTACCTAAAGACTACGGGGGAAATGATGGCCGGAGCCAGGGAAAGTGACAGGGAGATTTCTCACAAACGTAACAGTCAAAGGCGCCTTTTTGTTCCTGTGTCTCACCCACAGCTTGTGCTCTTATGCCTCAACTCTATATCTGTCTTGCCACCCAGATTGTCCAGGGAGCACAAGGAGGAGCAGGGTGAGCTGGGGAGGGAGGACGAAGCCAAATGAGTGCGGCAGGAGTAATATCGGGACAGCTTGAGGTGAGGCTTCGTCAGGCTGATGGAAAGCAATTACTAGCGACAGCTAAATGAAGCTTCATGAACCATTTGCTGTATTTTGTCACTTGGTTTGCTTTGCAGCATGCTTTGATGCCTTTTTTGAACAGAGAGCACCATCTAGTGGGGTCAGAAAATACAGCAAGTGGTTCATGAAGCTTCATTGGGCCACCACTAACAATTACCTTAAATGAGCTGGGGCCTCATTTATAACCGTTGCGTACGCACAAAGCGGCACCTAAAAGACGCGTACCCTACATCTTACACAAACGTTGCGATCTATAGAAGCAAACCTTCACCTTCAGATAGGACCATTTCTCTTATTCTATATACAGACACTCGCTTACCGACCTATCTGCTTCATGACCGCATGGACCAGTCGGTACTGTACGCTGCGTAAGAACCCTGGCCGCGGAATCGGCAGCGCGGCGTCTCAGCGTCCAGCATCCCATCTCGCATCACCCTTTCTCAATCTGCAGTCGGTCAGTATCCACTGCCCTAGCATTCCTGTAATTACCTGTAATTACAGTATGCAAACCTAAATAATGTATATTACAGCTGATTTCCTCTATTCTGTTTGTTACAGTGTTTAGTACACTACTGTATAAACATTTATAAATATACTCAAATGTTATAAATGCTGCAAAGGTGAGATTAAAACAATATCTGATGACGGTTGACACAAACCCACTACCAGCTCGACGCTTAACGACCTGAACGAAGGGAACTGGGTCTGAAAGTGAGGAGTATCTGTACAGTCCTGCTTGCTGCTCATTGCATTAACAGCAGCTGCAACATGCTGCGAATCGCTGCATTTTTCTGTCACCACTCTGCTCCGACCACCAAACAAAATGGTTTTATAATTTCAGAAGCGGTTCCTTTTCTAGTGCTTCCTCTCGGTTACCATGATAAATAAACGTGTGTCGGGCTTTATTTGAACGCCTAAATATTCATGAGGTGTTTCACGTCGACCATTTATGGATTCATTTGTACCCATGAATAGTCATGAGGTGTTTAGCATTGAACATTTATGGTTGGATGTGGGCATGTTGAGGGCAGAATATGAGGCTGATGTACGTACACAGAATTCCAAGTCCGATTTAGAAAGCGTACATTGCCTGCAGGTGTGCTCGCAGTTTCATAAATCTGACTTTTTCCTCTGCGTACGTCATTTTCGCCTTTTGTAGGCATGTACACTTTTAGTATGAGTCCTACGCAAAGTTTTATCAATGAGACCCCAGGTCCTGGCCGTCCCCGCATGTCTAGCCACGGGTGGCTTCTGGCTGCCTGGTAAAAGCCCAGGCCATGAGAGTGGCGCCTCCCAGTGGCGCGCGGGCCGCCCGCACACAGATGGGACGTCATGCCCTTTACAGCATCAAACGCGCGACGCTCCACAGGCCCCACCTGACACGGACTGCGGAGCGCTGGCAGGTCCCGGGGTTGACAGTCTCATTAAAAGTAGTGCGGGGGCAGAGAATTCCGAGCGCGGCGGCTGGTCACACAGCCTCTTCTCACTCGCCGCGTCCCCCGGGCTGCCACTCGGGGGCCGCTAACAGGGCCTGCGGCTTAATTAGAACTGGAGGTCCAGATCGATACGACCCCGGGCCAGACCTGTCTGTCACCAGATGGGGACATGCTGGAGAAGGAGCAAATGCGGGCTAGAGGGTGCATGGGGTCAGGGCCTACATGTGCCCTCTGTCTCACTATCTCCCGCACACACACACACACACACACATGCCTGTAACAACAAACAACAAGAAATAAACAAGCGACAGCATGGACACCAGGCCCGTCTGAATCCTTTCCTTTATTTTCCTCACTGACATGTCGTATTGCATATTTAACAGAACTGAATCAATAACCAAACACAGAAAATGCATAGAAACACTAGAGAAACTGATATAAAAAAAAACAGATGGAAAGACTCACAAATTCAAATTTCATGAGTGAGAGATACAACGGAGCGACATCTTCGGCCGCAGTTAACTTTGACTGTAAATTAATACACATGATTTAAAATACCAACATCTGGATCTAGGTGATGCATATCTGGATGAAATCTTTTTTATGCATGTATTTGACACTGAACACGAGCACTTAGGAAATATAAATCTATTGCTATTAAGTATGGTATGAAATCTGCTCTGTTCCTATATGAAGATGTAAAGGGGCCTTCAATGGGATTGAGGTTCAAGAAATCAGCAAAAAACACATTTCACATTTCCTGCTCCGCTAAAATGGTTTGCTGTAAATATAATGTATGTCATTATTCAGGCTTTTTCTGATAATTACATGTTTCTAGTTACTAATAAAGAGCATTGGGATGAAACTGTAATAATCACATATTTTCACAGCTCCACAAACACAGAAATGTGAAAAACGCGCCGCCCGGCACCTGAGACTACAGTTTCAGAAATGTTTTAGTCCTTGTCTCTGCTCACAGAAATTAAGCACATGCTGATTTTGGTATACGGTACATGAATTCTGCTCCCAATCTGTCTTCATTTGTTACATCGAAAGGGGATTTCTAAATCCACAGTTTCCCCTAAAAACAATGTTTTATTCCTGTATTGTGCTTAACGTTGTCTTGGAACTACAGCAATTCAGGACGTGCACAGACCAAAAAGGGCAATATCTTTCTACAGTGTGTCGTGCTACAGAGCATGGACCTATACCAGAGTTTGGTTCTTTGTATACTCACTTGCTTATGGAGGAGAAAACAAGATAATCATTACCATTACTAGCGTATAATTTTTAATATGATCCAAATTTTATACTGTTTGTGGCTTAAATAACATCTTTCATTCACAGGTAACTGCACTCATTGAGAATCCATCGCTGACTTTGCACACGCCACATATTTGTGATCTGAAGAAGCCGGATTTGATTTCTTCCAGTTTCATAAGCTGAATCGGCATTGTCACATTTAAAGACTACAGGCTCTCTAGGATTTCGTGAACGAACCTCACTTCAACCTCGACCACACAGTTCCAGCTCACATTTAGTAAGCCGTCGTTTGGGGCTGAACCATCTCAAAATATCACACAAGCACTTTCCAGCTTCAGCACTAGGGCATTTAACATAAACATTTCCGCGGCCGGAATATTTTCACGTTATTGTGCATTATTCCGAGCCCCCAATTCACACAGCAGAAAAAGGTTCAACTGGCGGCAGATCA
>JAODKL010000002.1:22789115-22801722 GCA_026780765.1 Petrocephalus schoutedeni | reverse complement strand
AAAAACCCTGCCCCCCCCCCCCCCCCCCCCCCCCCCCCCCCAGCCCACCTCTGCTATTCTAACTCAGCAATTCCACATCACCCAAGCGGATTAGTATTCCTCAGTATTATTAAGTCCACCGCCACGTCGCTCTCTTGGGCTTTTTCTTGAAGTCAGAGTATATTCCTTAAATGCCAAGCCGATTCTAAGTTTCTGACAGCCTCGACAATTCCTTCTGGCAAGCGCGGGATCAAAAAGTTGCACCAATGAACATCCACAGGTGAAATTCAAGTGAGAGACCAGCTTTGTGCATCATTGCATACAGAGCTGGCGAGGCGTATCGCGCTCGCAATAATAAAATTAATTTCATGCTTGGATATTAATGATAACCACTGTACATACAAGGATGCATAAAAGATAGAATATATGCATATGGAAAAGGTACTTTCATTAAAGGCAATACTTGAATTAACATTTCATAATGTTGTGAATTATGCATAAACAATTACGGAAGCATGGTGTAGTGATTAAGATACGCCGATGGAAGACCTGTGGGTGTGCATCACCGTTTTAAAATTACACATGTAACTGATATTTACATTTGATGTCAAGCTGTTAGGACATAGAATTCAGTCAATATGACATGGAAATATGTTTCCTAACCAAATGGCCTATATCGACATATATCGACGTATAAGTGGCGATGTGTATTATCCATGGCAAGTCCCAGCAACTGGAGACTGACTTCACCAACTACCTGCCAGGTGAGGGCCTAACCCAGGGGTGGGCAATCTTATCCACAAAGGGCCGGTGTGTATGCAGGTTTTCGCTGCAACTCCCTAATTAGATCACTAATTAGAGGGCTGATTGGCTGAAGAATTCTGACACCTGGGTTTTACCAGCTGACCTTAGGGTTATCCCGAAAACCTGCATACCTTTGCGGATAAGATTGCCCACCGCTGGCCTAACCCTTCGGGCATGCCCAGTACTGCGGGGAAGACAAGTGGAGTGATCACGACCACAGCCCAAGCTGGGTGTGATGGATCCCACCTGACAGAGCGCTTGTCAGTAGCCCCCCGCATGAAACACGGGGAAATTCACTATTTGGACACACAGGATACATTTTTCTGAATGATTAGGTTTAGCTGACAGACAGGAAAAAAAATTCAGACTGAGCGTGCCTGACGTCGCGAAGGGGGCGAGACGGATTACCTTGGACCTGAAGGGCTCGGGGAAACCTCCGTAGGGGGCACCGACGTGGCCTTGCAGGAACTCCACCACTGACAGCGGGAAGGACAGCTCATCCGCCCGCTTCTCCACCTCCTCTCGCGTGAGGGAGTTCTGCACCATGAACTGGGCCAAGTCTCCTACAATCTTGGAGGATGGTGTCACCTGGAGGCCACACAGGATTGGGGGGGGTATTAGAGTTCTTAGAATCCTCTGCCAACTGCAGATATTCACATGAGTATGTGGGAATGGCACGAGAGAGCGAGGCAGCGGGCCGCTGGATGAAAGGCCCGGTTAATCCTGCAGGTGAGGTCTCACAGAATACACTTTAATTAGTAAATGCTCCACTTCTAATGTGACTTACTACACAATTAATTACATCAATAAAGCAATCAGTAGCAGACACTGGGGGAGATCCAGGACATTCTACAACCAGCGAGACTTAGAGCTACAACCCCCTAGAGTAGAAGAATCCAAGGCTGAATCTGGGAAGTAATCATAAAACTACCATCCTGGTCTAGGGAGATGCATGTGAGCTCTACTTTCCAACCACAAAACTCGTTTGGCCTCCAGGCCATGCAGCAATCTATCAATCATGCTGACTGATAGCTACAATGTACAGGCGATTCCCTGGTTAAGAAAGTCCCGACTTACTCGTACTTACGAACGGAATGCCATAAAGCCAATTATATTAAAAATTCAGATTAAATACAATGCTTCCTAATAACGAACGGATGCACTAATTTGTGACGCAAGTAAAAACATTGCACAGTTTCAGCGATTCTGTGGCTAGAGGTATAGTACATCGCTGTGTTTAGTTGCTTTTATTGTTACTATATTATTATGTACTGTATTATTTTTCTGACAGCTACAAATTTGACTTAAAGACAGACTTAAGGACTGGCTCACATTCGTAACCTGGTGATGCTTGTTTAATAATATTTGAAAACATTGTACAATTTGTTTGTGAAGAGTAAAAGCTATTTAGTTAACCTGTGCCGATCAATGAGAATGCAGACGTGGTAATTAGCAAAAGGTAACAATATTTAAGGAATCGATCAATTAACTGACTAACAGATTAATGGCCTCACTTGGGGGGGGGGGGGGGGGGCGGTGACAGGCATCGTAACCAATTCAAACACCTTTGGGGGGACACACATGTAAAGTTATGGGTAAATTTAATTATGTGCTCGATCAAGCCTCAGTAATTAAGAATTCAGAGACTATACACAGAAGCCCCACTAGGACTGGGCAACCATTATCTAAGAAGTGAAAACAAACAACCATTCCCTTTAAAAGAAAATAAATGGAGGGAACATTTAGCTGAATTTTTAATGGGCCACTAATTTCAAAAGCTAAGCAGGTGAAAAATTGTCATCCTTTTGGAGGGGGCAGACAAACAACAGATTATGTATGGTGCTGCGCAGCCTAAGGGATAGTGGGTAATCACACAGTAAAAGCACAATTAGGGCGATAAAAGGTCGAGATAAGGGATGAAGCACATTGGGAAACCGAAAAAAATATATTAAAAGACGTTCCATTATTAGGCAAATCATGATACAGACATTTATGTGCATAGAACAGCGTGAATTGAGAGGTGAGGTAATGAAATCACCATTATCTGTTGACACAATGTCGCTTTACATAGGGTGCATTTTGTAAGTGCTGTGGCAATAATAGCATTTGCCCATGATGTCATTAAAGCACAAAGGAATCTAAGGGACATTACTGAAGGCACTGTGCAATATCACACTGAGAACAGGTACACACGGGGGGGGAGACAGAGAGAGAGAGAGAGAGAGATCGATCCAGTGGAAAATAACAAAACAGAGATGAGAACAAGCTTGCGGACAGCAAACATACAGTGACCCAAACAGGGCTGGCATCATGCGGGGGGAGGGTGAGTCATTTTCCTTCTGTTTGCAATATTGACAAACATTTATACTTGATAGCTAGTTTTATACTTAATAGTGTATACTTGCATTTCTAAACATGGACGGAAACCCTGTATTCTTCTTTAAACCCTGTATAAAAATGTATTAAACATTTTTGGGGGGGGCAGTTCCGTGGGCTGGGATTCAGCACATTGCGGGTTCAAATACCTGGGTTGGCAGAGTGGCCCCACCATTGGCTACTCTTGTCATACTCCTCCAAAACCATTTCTACTATCTAGGTCTGGTGCCCAGGTCATACGATATGACACTCATCATTCTGCTTTGTAAGCGGCACACGCACACACACACACACGCACGCACGCACACACACACACGCACGCATGCACGCACGCACGCACACACACACACGCACACACACACACACACACTCAGAGTAGGCCCCCCTTATGCGCGGCTTCAGTAATCCGCGGTAGATCTTGCAACATATCACCCGCGGATGTATGATTTTTGGTCCACTTTGCCCGGCCCTATGTGCGTCGCCATCCCATCTGCACCTCCATGGAAATTTCGGGCCGTCACATTTGTTCTGGTGCCGGGACTCGACCCAAAGATAGCAGCCCCGAGGAAGGGAACATCTGTATTTAACACGGAGCAGCCTCATTGACTCGCTGTCCACCCGTTATTGACAATTGTAACCACTGTGAATCAGAGCAGGGGGCAAAAGAGAAAGGGAACATCGGGACCGGAGCTGATTGGCTGATTGAATTCTTCCAAGCAAAATGGAGGAAACAAAGTGGAACTAAGTAGGCAGGCAGGTGGCGATTGTTTATTGAGCCAATGCCCATGGTGCCAGAGGGAGCCGGTGAGCTTTACTTACAGCACACCGCTGACCTGTCGCTAGGCCCAAAAAGGCTAGGAGACGATTAGCCCGAGAAGCTATTCTGATGCCCCTTTAAAACCGTGTTTCCCAATCCAGCCCTCAGAGACCCACAGGCAGACCACGTTTCTGCTCCTTCCCAGCTCCCAAACAAAAACGTGGACTGTGTGACAGGGAGCTGGGAAGGAGCAAAAAGAGGAGCCACCCGTGTGAATCACTGGGAATCACTGCTTTGAAACATTTCAGCACACTGCGAGGAGTAAGATAAGCTTGAAGGCAGGGTGACTGAGAACAATGGGAAGAGCGAGAGATGGAGCGAGAGATGGGGACGATGTGGGGAGAGAACAGGCCGCAGAGACGGCGGCGATAAGTGCTGCGCATGTCATGGTTTCACAGGCCTTCGAGGGTGTGATGGAATCATTTCCAGGCTTCGGTAAAAAGCCAAAAAGGAAACGTTGTCAGAAAGAAGCAGCACGGGACATCAGGGCGATCCCTTGCAAGTTTCACTTGCAGTCATTGCTGTCTAGTAGTCTGTCATCCATCTTCCCTGTCTCTAAAAGCTGCCCATCCAGTGAGAAGGCATGGCGCGCAGAGTAGAGAACATTCCGGAAGGGTCACCACACACAGTGGGTACAAATGGAGGTGCAAGCCCCGCGCAGGCAGGCCTCCAGCCAGATTTGAAGCTATGACCTGCATCGAGGGTTCAGAGCCAGACTTGGCCCCATCCATTAACTCGAGCATCCGAGAGTCTCTGGCTTGGCGACCGCCGGACCTACATCTGCAACGCCCCGCATCCTAAGCGGGCGGGGGGCCTCCTACCTTGAGGAGGTCGCGACCGCCGGACCTACATCTGCAACGTCCCGCATCCTAAGCGGGCGGGGAGCCTCCTACCTTGAGGAGGTCGCGACCGCCGGGCCTACATCTGCAACGTCCCACATCCTGAGCGGGCGGGGAGCCTCCTACCTTGAGGAGGTCTCGACCGCCGGACCTACATCTGCAACGTCCCGCATCCTAAGCGGGCGGGGAGCCTCCTACCTTGATGAGGTCGCCCAGAAGCTTGTTGGCCTCCACATAGGCCTTCTTCACCTCCTTGAACTTGTGGCCCAGCCCCATGCTGTGGGCCTGGAAGTGCAGGTTGGTGTACTGGCCGCCAGGGATCTCGTTCTCGTAGATGTCGGCGTTTCCCGACTTCATGGTGGCCGTGCAGTCGAAGGGGGCATAGAGGCCGCGGGCCACCTCCCAGTACTCACTGTAGTCAAAGACCTTTTCCAGAGAAATGCCTGCCATTTGGGAAGATTCAGGGCGTGAGTCTCTACAGTCTGCATTTTCGCTCCCTCCCAGCTCCCAGCCATTCAAAACACACCTGTGACAGGTATTCTATATTCTTGATTGGTTGGAAGGTAGCAAAAATGCGGACTGTCTGCGGGTCCCAGAGGACTCACTGTCATTTTTTTATGCAATTACAATTTAGAAAGTAAATGCCTCTATCCAAAGCGACACACAAAAAAAGTGAGTTCAGACAGTTCATAGAGCAATTAAATGTTAAGGGACTTGTTCAAGGGCCCGATGGTGAAATCACTCTGACACTAGGATTCGTATTGATGACCATCTGATTACAGGCATAGTGTCCAAACCCACTCAGCCGCACAGTCCTCTACCTTGTACTTCTATTCCCAATGCTATAGCAATGCTTCAAAAGTGCAAAAGAAATTTAATGGGTGAAAAATCACTACTACTTACACTATTTTGCCAAAAGTATTAGGAAGCCTGTCTTTAAAAAGTGTTCTATACAGTTGAGGTCAGGCCTCTGTGCAGGCCAGTCAAATTGCTCCACACCAAGCTCGCTCATCCATGTCTTTATAGATCTTACTTTGTGCACTGGTGTGCTGTCATGTTGGAACAGGAAGGGGCTGTCCCCAAACTGTGCCCACAAAGCTGGGAGCATAAAAATGTCCAAAATGGCTTCGTATACTAAGGCAATAAGAGTTCCTTTCACTGGAACTAAGGGCCAAGCCCAACCCCTGAAAAACAACCCCACACCATAATCCCCCCTCCGCCAAACTTTACACTTGGCACAATGCAGTCAGACAGGTACAATTCTCCTGGCAACCGCCAAACCCAGATTCGTCCATCGTCCAGCCAGACAGAGAAGCGTGATTCATCACTCCAGAGGACACGTCTCCACTGCTCTGGAGTCCAGTGGCGGTGTGCTTTACACCACTGCATCCGACGCTTTGCATTGCACTTGATGTAAGGCTCGTATGCAGCTGCTCGGCCATGGAGACCCATTCCATGAACCTTTCTACGCACGCACTGTTCTTGAGCTAATCTGAAGGCCACACAAAGTTTGGAGGTCTGTAGCTATTGACTCTGCAGAAGGTTGGCCTCAGCATGCACTGTCCCCGCTCTGCGATTTTACGTGGCCTACCATTTTGTGGCTGAGTTGCTGTTGTTCCCAATTACTTCCACTTTGTAATACTGCTAACAGCTGACCGTGGAATATTTAGTGATAAGGAAATTTCACGAATGGAACGCTTGAATTCACAGAGCTCCTGATTCTTTGATTAGGTGACTGATTTTATACACCGGTGGCCATAGAAGTGATTGGAACAACTTAAGTATTATACTTTTAAGTATTAAAAGTATTGTTACAATATTAAGTACTGCCAGCTTATTACAAAGTGGTTGTTTAGTTAATTTTTAAACTTTTTTGTGCAATTCATTGCTGGACTTGCTCACAAAATCAACCACATGAGTGTATTTTTCTAAAGTCAGCTGAACCCAAGGCTGTGCCCCAGTCCCAGAAACGTTTCTGGTCCTGCTGGGAACCTGGCAGAGAGACACAGCCGCTAATTAGGGAACAACAGTAATGTTTAAGGTAGATCTAACATGGAGTCCAGCGTGAGGAAGAGCAGGGCGGTGTAGCGGCGTCTCTGCCGCGAGGGGCGCGATTAGGGGGTCACGTGACCGGTCCCAGGAAATCCGGCAGCGGATCCCTTCCAGCGATGCGTCACTCAATCAGCGAGAGGGCTGCTCTGTGTCAGAGTGTAATCTAATTAGCCCTCAGAATGAGCAGCTTAATGCTACAGCTGTTGTCACCCTAACGCTTTCCCTGTCAGCCCTGCATGAACATAGCAAACACATATATATATATATAAATACACACAGACACACACATGCGTGCACTTCCAGCCTGACCCCCGTCTGCTAACCCCGGCGATAAGACAGCATCGTTTACTGGGCTGGCTCTCAGCCACGCTGCCGATTAACGTCCAGACAGAGCTGTCAGGGCCCGTCACACACCACGCGCTGAGCCCCGCCGGATGCACAGCCAGCACCGGCCCGACAGCCCGCCCCGGCTCGGGGAGAGAGCCGGCCCGGATCGAATCGTTCTGACCCGCCTGCGTTTTAATCAAGCCGGACCGGGTGCAGCTGGCAGCTGGAATCCAGAGCGAGATTCTGTCGCCTTTGAAGGGGAAGCAGAAGATATAAAAGACGACGGAGTCTGATAGCAGCCGTAAGGGGAGAACACGGGTCTGGCTGTCAGGAGGCAGGTGAGACGTGGACGGAGGACAGAAGAAGGGTTGGGGAAGTTGGAGATGCGAAGGAGAGAAAGAGACGGGAAATGAATAAAGGCAGACCTGTCTGCCAGCTGAATGGGCGATGATGAAGCGTAAAGAGTGGGGGGGGGGGCACAATAAACAGATAATGAATACAGTACAGACAGCCGTAATGAGAGCCGGGGCCGTCAGTCGCGAGGAAGCCGCGGTCAGCTACAGCTGTTCGCCCGGATAAACTGACAGCTTCCCGACAATTCAATTTACCTGACAAGCGGCGCTCCCACGTCAAAATAAAGACGGGTACCAGAAACAAAGCGGAAAGCTCAACTAAGCCGGCGGGCCTCTTTACATGCAGGCAAACCATTCACATGTACCCATTAGGGTGCAGTGCATTGTGGGTAATGTGGTGTGGTGTTTTGGGATGTGCCCCACACACACACACAAGTCTACAACTGTCCAATCAAAAACTGGTCAATTTGAATCAATATCTGTGCTGCGCCACAAATGGGAGGGAAGGTACTGCGCCCTGAACTCCCACCATGACAGCAACAGAGGAAAGCAAAGCAGAAAAACTGCACGCACACTGGCTGGGTGGAGGAGTGGGTGTACCTGTGTGTGCTGGAGGAGACGGACAAGCGGCAAGTCAAGGTACCGTCTAGTTATTTATGCTTTGCACGGCCGCTGGGTCACTGCGTAGGAGTTTATCATGATGGTATAATATTTTGTAATAAGTTGTATAATAAACAGCACTAGGATGTGTTCTATTGGATATAAACAGCAACGAGTGAGAATAGCTTTATACTATGAGTAATAGCAGAAATGAACACTTTCATGAGCTCTTAATACCTTAATGTATTGGTGCAGTTAGGCTGGTTTCTATTCGGAAACCCATCATGCACTGCGGCCCATTAACAGCCTGGCTCTCCTTAGCTACACAGCTACCTGGAGTAGCACAGACCTGGCCATGGGAGAGCGGCACGCAGAAAAACTAAGGGAGAAGGAATTGGAGACAAGGAAGCCCTTGGTGAAAGATCGCTGAAGAGAGCGGCCGAATTTTGTCGGGGGATTTGAATGCTTCTCAGCCAACCAGAGAGCAGGTCTGTCGAGGCGATGTTTATATTTAAAGGGGGGCCAGTGATGCAATGTGACAACTTCCATCATAAAATCCAATAAGTTTCAGTACCACACAGAGATGGAAGGCTCCAGTAGCAGCTAATGCTACCGCTAACCAGTCAGAGGCAGCTGCACGCCACACGCTCCCAGCTCTGAGCCCAAACCCATGCCATTCGACAGGCCCTGTCACAAGATCCATTTTAAAGCTTTAAACCAGTCATTTCCTCCAAGCGCCTTGCTCCCTGGGAATTCCTGTCAAACACACAGCTGAAGGTGCTTCCAATCAGGGCCACGGAAAACTATGCTAATGCCTGCCTTGGAATCCAATTTGTGCTGAAGTGGTTGGGAGGCGCTCTGCAACCCGCAAGCTGATTGCCGCAAAAACAGGGGTATGGTGTTTGGCGCAGAGACCGCGGTCACCGCGAGAGCCTTGCAGGGATGAACCGCAAAGCAAACCTGTAATATTTATTGACTATGTGCTTCAGGATGGATCGGAAATATTATAGTGATTTGGGTGCCATGAGAGTGTGTTTTGATACTGAGAACATTTTTTAACATGTGTTTCTCGTGTGGAAAATCTGAAAGTTATCATGATTATACATTGATTATACACTGCACATCACCCCATTCCCCAAATCAATTGTCATTACCCAATTCTGCAGTCAGGGGCAAACAAATATTACATTTCCAAATATTATTTTCACAAACACTGCTGAGCTCACTGCAGGTGTTTTTATTTTTTCCTCGCTGTCCTGATGCCTTGCTAGCTGATAGGGGTGGTGGGGGTTCTCACCTGTGTGGAGCTTGGTGCCCTTGGTGCAGGCCACCATGGCCCCCATGCTGGGCTGCGACGTCATCCCCGCCATGGAGTCCACAGCCACGTCCACCACGTCGGCCCCGGACTCGGCGCACGCCAGCATGGCTGCCACCCCCGCCCCCGCGGTGTCGTGCGTGTGCACGTGGATGGGCACCTCGGGGAAGCGGTCACGCAGGGCGCCGATCAGGAGCCGACTGGCCTCGGGTTTCAGGAGCCCGGCCATGTCCTGCCGAGGGGAAGGGAGATGAAATGAGAGGGAATTTACAGAGCAGCGGCACCTGGGAGCTGCTGGCCTGTTATTTATCTCCAGCCCATAAATCCAGCCCCTTCTCTCCTCCTCATCAGTAAACCCATTTGCTGCTCTCGCCTCTCCATCACCGTGTCTGCAAACAAACTCGCCGTCCATCCATCCGTCCATCCTTCCATCCGTCCGTCCATCCGTCCATCCGTCCATCCATCCACACAAATTCAGTCCCTGCCCTCTCGCACCTTAATGGCCAGGATGTGGGTCCCAGCCTTGACCAGCTCGTCCGCCAGCTTCAGGTAGTAGTCCAGCGAGTACTTCTGCCGCGCGGGGTCGGACACGTCTCCCGTGTAGGAGATGGCGGCCTCCACCACGCCCCCCGCCGCCCCGGCCGCCTCCATGCCCAGGATCATGTTGGGCAGGTAGTTGAGGGAGTCGAAGACCCTGAAGATGTCCATGCCATTCTCCTTGGCCACCTCGCAGAACCTGGGGAAGCAGGAGAAGGCGGGCAGGTGCTCAACGGGTGGGGAGGCCATGGAGGGGGATGAAGGAAGAGAGAGAAGAAAGGGTGAAGAGAAAAGAAGTGAAGGGAGATGAGGCAGGCCGGAGATTCTAAGGGCCCCCAAGTGACTGGGCCGCCTTACAAATTTGGAACATAATTGGTCTGGACTGGAGCCCAATATGATATGCATTCCTGGGGCCCAAAATCTGCAGCGGTGCCCCTGGTTGTGCCACTGACTTGAAGACGGCGTTGTCGGGGTAGTTGGTGTAGCCCACGGCGTTTGCCCCCCGCAGCAGCATCTGGAAGGGCACGTTGGGCAGCAAAGCCCGGAGTTCCTGCAGCCGCTTCCACGGACACTCCCACAGGAAGCGCATGGCCACGTCGAAGGTGGCGCCTGCGGGCGGGACAGGAGAGAAGGGAAGCCGCCGTGCCTCAGAATGCTCGCCCCGTCCTGCCAGCCAGCCAGCCTGATGCTGGAGCCACCAGGGAGGAAAACAGCCCCCGTACCCTCTGCATTCCAGGAAGTCCCAAGCAGAGAAAATGCACTTTGCTAGGGTTAGGGCGGCCGAGAGCACGGAAGAGCTTCCTACAGCCAGAGATATCCAATGTTTCTCGATATGCGTAACTGACCGTGTACCCGGTTTTACGTCATCTTCCATTTCCGAAGATCAATTCCAATGCTCAAGAATAGAAGGATACATCAGTTACATCCTTGCCGAACAAGACCAATCCCGTGGTTCACCGTGGCCCAAGTTCGTTCTTGAGAGGCAAGTTAACAAAACCAGTCTTGACAAGACTACAAGTACAATCTTTGCATTCTTAGTGTTGAGAAACCCCCATCTAAACAGGAAAGAGGGCTGCACAGGATTCTCCCAGAATGCACCTTGGCTACGAGAACCCACAGGGCACTTCTAAACCAGAATGCATTTTGACCCCTCGGCTGCTTCCAGACGGCTATGAGGTAGAGGTGGCTGTCAGCGGTGCCCTTTAATGGAGAGTGGCACAGCGGGGCCCTGTCAGAGAGCCGACGCGGGCCGGCCAACGGCAACATAACTGCAGCTGCACTCGTCCACAAAGGCGCCCCGCGAGCCGGTTTGGGAGACGCGAGAGCTGCAGCGCGGGGAGAGACGGGGGGAGCCCGCGAACCCGGCGCCGGAGGGGAGCTGCCGCTCAGCGCCGGCCACTCACCTCCCCAGTTCTCCACACTGAACAGGTTGCTGAAGTTGTGGGAGACATAGGGCGCGATCTTCTTGAGGTCATGGGTGCGCACGCGCGTGGCCAGCAGCGACTGGTGGGCGTCGCGGAAGGTGGTGTCCATGAGGAGCAGGCCGTCATGGGCCCGCACCGCCCGCGCGAAGCCCTCGGGACCCTCCCGCAGGAGAACGTCCCGGAAGCCCACCGGAGGCTCGCCTGCGCACCAGAACAGGGGGTCACATGAAAGAGTGCGAGGGAGAGCTTTACACAACCAAAATTTCTCATACTTCAATAGTCATAAAAACTGTTTACTGCCAAACGCATTAAACTGTTCTCCAAGGACGATATATAAAGTTGGGAACTGGGTACAGACAGCCTACAATGCACGCACACACGCACACACACACACGGCAGCAGGAGGAGACAAGACGTACAAAACAACCTTAAAAAAAAAGGATAAAAGGGAAAGTAAAGAGACTTTGTCACCAATTTTTCGTCCATGGAGACTAAACTGTAAAAATACAGTATAAAAGGCAGAAAATAAAACACTCCACGCAAAATAAATACCAGCATCAGCAAAAAGATATGTGCAAAATTTAAGAGAATTGATTTTAAAGAAATTCTGTTTTAGATCAACACCCTTTACAACAGTGGGACACACACACACGCGCGCGCACACACACACACACACACAAAACATAAATACAGGAATATTGATCAAAAATTGTGTTGGCATTTTTAAAAATGGACTTTTAAAAATACTTAACAGCAGGTGCAATGTTTTAGGATGTCGATGGCCACATTTCCTCAAAAATTGCCCCCAGACAGGTAAAGCAATGACACACATGCACTCTGACGCGCCACATTAGTAAGCGCGATCCGGCTTCAGCCATCACTGCGACAGATCTCATCGCTATCAATGCCTACCGTCTTGCAGCTTCAATGTTAATGATACAGCTGCTAAATTTCTTACATGCTGCTAAATTAGCTACTTAGCAACCAAAGTGGATCGAATTGCTTACCGGGTATATAAACAGCTGTTTATTTATACGGATAAGAGTGAGCACTGCACCCCCAGCCAACAGCCTGTCCTATAGCAGAGGGATAAGGAGGGGGGGCTCCTCCCCCCGTCCCTCTATCAAATGTGAAAGGGATACAGGAACCCCCGAAATCTCACTACGGGGATTTAGATGTGTGTT
>JAODKL010000002.1:22769195-22779955 GCA_026780765.1 Petrocephalus schoutedeni | reverse complement strand
TGTGTTGCATACGTGAGAATGAACTGCGTGGCCGTTACAGAAATGCTTGCGGGCGCATGGGGAAGTGAGTGTGTGCGTGTGTGTGACGTTACCCTAAATGCATCTGTCTGGAGAGAGGTCTCATTGATTGGCTGAGACCAATCAGTGAGAAAGAGGCCCCGCCAGTCACTCGCACTGGGCCTGAACCATCTCACGGCCACAGCCGCGCTGTCCTTGGGGACTCGACCCAGCAGCCTCCTGGTTATGCATCCACACTGTCACCCAGCACATTGCTGCCTCAGCTACGACGCCAGAGGAGGCTAATCACGCTCTCAGAGGGAAAGAGGCGACAGCCGGCAGTCCTCGCAGCCCCTAGCAAACGAGGCCCTTAAAGGCCCAGGCACTGACACGCCGGTGTGGCTAAACTTCAGCCACTGTTGGTCTAATGCTTCCCCTCGCGGTGCGTGAGTCTCTATCCAAGCCTGCTGTGGGGCGGTGGGGCGGGGCCAGCCGGTGACATGGGACGGCTCCCCCGGTGGACAGCAAGGGGTAGGGAGCATGAGTGCAGAGGAGGAGAGAGGAGCAGGGGGGATAAAAAGAAAAGGTGTGAAGGAAAGAAAAGAGGGATGGAGGGATGGAAGACAAGTAGTGGGATAAAAATAGAAGGAGAGACAGCTGCGGACGTGGAGTAATGATGTGATGTTTATTGAACAATAAAGATGATAATGCCCCTTAGAATGGCCCTTGCTTTATTAACCATTAATTATTAATTTCTTCATTTAGTGCCAGCTTTTGAAAAGCAAAACAAGCCCCGGCAAATTAATAATTATAACCGCGCAGCTCTGCCGAGGCAGCCTCCCAGTCTGCCTCCCCCCCACTTCAGTTCTGGCCTGTCGGGCCTGCCAGCAAGCTCTGCAGGGTATTCGCAGCTGCAGACGACTGGAACGAACAACAAAAACACGGGCGCGCGCCACAGCTGCCCCGAGCAAAAGAGCACTTCAGCGCGAAACACGTAATCGCGCAGAATGACAGCGACGGCGAGGCCAGGCGGCGGCGCCGGGTCCAAACGGGACCCCCGGGCAGCAGCTCCAGATGCACGGCGATCCGGTCCAGGCGATCCGGTCCAGGCGCTCCGATCGGCCGCTCTGGTGCCTTTCGTTTCGCCCCCCGCCGAGAAAGACCATCTAGTCAAAACGAGCTCAGCGCTCCCCCTGCTGGGCCCTGGCAGAAAGCCAGCCTCCCACGGCCGGCCACCGCTTCCTCACACCTGGCCAAACCAGTCCGGGCCGGTCGATAACGCAGCCGATGTGCACGCTGGTGGAGGCGAGCGGCATTGCGTTCCCCTCCCGCACGGCAGTGCCCGTCTTCAGTGAGAATCCGCACCCCTGTCCCAGATCCCTTTCCTTGGAGACAGAGCAGCGCCCCTTGATGTGGTTTCACAGATCTGCCCCCCCCCCCATAGCCTTCAGGGGGCGTGTGCTTCAGCGCCATCATCCGCAGAGCAGATGCTACACGGCCTCCAGGCTGAACCCGAAACACCCGAAATCCTGCCAGGACAGAACAGGTGCCCGCAAATCCCAGGGAGGGAGGTGCCCGTAAATCCCAGGGAGGGACCCCCCCCCCTTACAGCTGTTAGGAATAGGCACCCAGTGGGGGGGGGTGGGCTGAGCCCCTCTGACTGCAAGCTGGATCAGAAGGAAGAACAGGGCTCTGGGGTGGAGGCGGGGGGCTATTTTTATGACCTGCCTAAAGTGCCAGACTCATTAAAATATTCAAACACAGCCCGCATCCCTCCATCTGCAAACAGCATCTCCCTCACTCCCCAAACACTCCATCCTGGCCTTCATCTCTAGGTTACAGTCTCCCGGCCGCTCCCCGCCATGGACCAGCCCCCACTCCGCCTTCTCCTCGCTCCCCCACAGGACTCCTCTCCACTCTATTCCTGGTGTCCTTCACATGCTCCTGGTCCAACCAGGGAGCCTGTCTCCCCCCCCCCCCCACACAGAGCACCAACTGACACCATCCTGTCCCGGATGTTTCCCTTGACACATTTATACACCCATTCAGACCCGGCGTGCACGCGGCACGTAGACGCTCCCCGACACGCCCATCATTTCCTCCCGCCCTGCTGGGATATCCCCGGGCTCATCGCTAACTGATTTAGCCCCGACAGGAGAATCCAACAGCCCTGACAGAGACAAACAGGCGTAAATAGGCTGTCTCTGAACCGGGGGGGGTGAATGCAGACAGAGAAGGAGTGCTGGTCTATACACGCGTATTTGTGTGAAAATGAGAATTGCGTGCGTCTGCATGGGCCCAGTCGGAGGTCAGAGGTCAGAGGTCGGACTGAGGCGCAGCCAAGCTTACAGGTGCCGCAGAACAGCGACCGTTTGTAACCAGCCCGTCCCCCTCTTCAAAGACAATGGAAAACTTGCCATGTTAACGCGCGGTAAAATACATCATTACTCACCAATTGCTATTATTGTCGCCATCCTGAATGAAGCATTCGTTGCCTGAAGAAATGTGCCCAGAAGTGATTTAGCGAAATTAAGTTGCCATAAAACGCCCTGGTTTACAGTTACCAGCTTGTTTAGCACATTTCCAAACAACGGGAGAGATTGTAATTTTTTTTTTTCCTGTAGGCCTCTCGAATCTGGTCTGTCTTCCCCCACTGATTACTCTCAGCCTCTCACTATGCGGTGGCAAATCCGATATCCAGGGTATTACCGGCAAAGAACTGAAGCTATGAGAACTTCCTAGAGAACAGAGAGTACTGATAGAGGCTGAGAACAGCTCATAAGGCCCTCATTGAAATCTGGGCTCCCGCGGTTTAACTGTATCGCAGTTTGGGTAATGCACAGATATGCTGGAACATTCTAAACCTGTATGTGAAGGAGTGGGGGCTCCGGTTTCATTTGGACCACGACGACACCTTAATGATGGGGGAGGGGCATGCAGTAAGAATCATGGAACCCTGCGGTCTGTGGCTCTGGAACACGCAGAAGGGAAAGATGTAGAGGAAGCCGGGTGGCTGGGATTGATGACAGAGGAAGACAGGGTAGTTTTTTGGCACCGCACCCCTGGGTGGTATCTGGTTTCAGAATAAAACGAGGGCACTGCCTGGGAGCGAGGGGGGAGGGGGGGGGGTGCCTCGGTGACTGGAGTTACATCACCGGCAGGTTGTTTCAAGGGTAGCTGGGAGTGAAAGGAAAGAGAGAGGAAACGCGGGGATGGAGGGAGGAGAGAAGAATGGTGGCAGGTGGAGGGCAAAGCCAGGGAGGGGGCAGAGTCAGGCGTGACGGGAAGGGGGAGTGAGAGAGAGTCGGGGGCAGGGAATTGCAGTGGAAAGGTGCATGTAGTGTAATGACACAGCAGGCCGCGGCCGAAGTTGTTGAGTGACAGCAGGAGGCGGAGAATCAGCCACAGCCACGATTACCATCAGCTCCGGGTTCTCGTCTCGCAGTAGGAGCTTCTCACGCCAATTCACACGGCCCGCCTCTCCGCCTCTCTCGCCAGCGATCCCAGCGCCCAGAGCCTCTCTCCATCCGCCGCGTCCATTCCCATCTGCTCCCGTGGCAACGCCGGCCTGTCCATCCTCTCCGTCTCAATCTGCCCACTGCGCTCCCGCCTCCCCTCCTCTTTCGCCTCTCTCCGTTTCTCACGCTCGCTGTCCCCCGCCATTCCTCTGACAGGCTGCTCGCTGCTGTGCTGCCTCTGATTGAAACACGACAGCAGCCCCCCCCCCATCCCTCCCCAGCCCAATCACACCCCGCCCACACATGACCTTCTGTTTCACTATCCTCCCCAGTATGGCACAGGCCTGGCTCGCTGTGTTTATACTGCCGGTACGGCGTATAGCAAAAACCGCACAGTGCAAAACAGGAGTTAAGCCGCTGTCCACAGCCCAAGAGACAAACATAATGATCTTTGCTGCCTACAGACACCTCAGACTTCACAATAAAGTGCAGCACAAATCTCAGTGCTGACATCTAACCAATCGTGTTTATGTGAGCTAACGGCTTCTTCTCCGCATCCACAGGTCTGTGAGTAACCCCCATCTACAATGCCACAAATCTCACCCCAGCACCCATCCCGTAAGCTGAGCCCGGCCCTCATTCAGCTGCTGCCTCCAGCCATCCAGCCACAGAGTGCCTCACTGGCCCACGATCCCTCCAGAAAGCTCCCGAGTCCCTCCAGAACTCTCCAGCCATTCGTTAAGTTCCAGCTCCACATCTGCTCCGCCCCTGCAGCGCGAGGCTCCGCCCTGCTCCCCTTTCATTGGCTGGCCTTGGTCACTAGCACCTGCCTATTGCCCGCCCTTTGGGGGCGGGGCTTGGGCGCATCGGCAGGTGAAACGTGGGGCATGGTGTCCACCTGCCCCTTCCACTGCGTCTGCCGGAACCTGTCGGAGTCACTGAGCACCCTGTGCGCTGACAAGGGCCTCCTGTTCGTACCGCCCAACGTTGACCGGCGCACCGTAGAGCTCCGGCTGGCCGACAACTTCATCCGCGAGGTGGGCGGCGACGACTTTGCCAACATGACAGGCCTGGTGGACCTGACACTGTCCCGCAACACCATCCACGCCATCCGGCCGCTGGCCTTCGCCGACCTGGAGAGCCTGCGCTCGCTGCACCTGGACGGCAACCGGCTGACGGCGGTAGGCCCGCGCGACCTGTCCGGCCTCCTCAACCTGCAGCACCTCATCATCAACAACAACCAGCTCACCCAGGTGTCGCCCGAGGCCTTCGACGACTTCCTGCCCACGCTCGAGGACCTGGACCTGTCCTACAACAACCTGCGCAAGGTGCCCTGGGAGGCCATCCAGGACATGGCCAGCCTGCACACGCTGCACCTGGACCACAACCTCGTCGACCACATAATGGAGGGCTCCTTCGGGGAGATGTACAAGCTGGCCCGGCTGGATTTGACGTCGAACCGGCTGCAGACTCTGCCCCCCGACCCTCTGTTTGCCCGCTCGCAGACGGGCGTGATAAGCCCCACCCCGTACAACGCCGTGGTCAGTCTGACGTTCGGCGGGAACCCGCTGCACTGCAACTGCGAGCTGCTGTGGCTGCGCCGGCTGGTGCGGGCGGACGAGATGGAGACGTGCGCCACCCCCGCCCACCTGGCCGGTCGCTACTTCTGGTCCATCCCCGAGGAGGAGTTCATCTGCGAGCCGCCGCTCATTACCCGGCACACTCACAAGCTCTGGGTGCTGGAGGGTCAGCGGGCCACCCTCAAGTGCCGCGCCATCGGTGACCCCGAGCCGGTCATCCACTGGGTGTCCCCGGACGACCGCATCGTGGCCAACACCAGCCGCAGCCTGTCGTACCGCAACGGCACGCTGGACCTGCTGGTGACGCGGGCTCGCGACGACGGACCTTACACCTGCATCGCCATCAATGCCGCCGGCGAGGCCACTGCCACGGTGGACCTGAAAATCATCCCCTTGCCCCACCGGGGCAACAGCACTGTGCCGCTTGTCAACGGGCGTGACCCCGGCTCCTCCGACATCACCACTGGGAAGACCGGGGCCGGTGGGGGGGTGGGCGGCAGTGGCGGGGCACTGGCGGTCGACGGGGATGCCGTGGGTGCCGAGGACGACGCGGGAGAGGGTACCGCAGGAGGAGACCCGAGGGTGGGGGTCCAGGGAGTGACGTCCACCTCGGCGCAGGTGCGCTGGGGCCTGAGCGGGGCCTACCTGGTGTGGATGTACCAGATCCAGTACAACTGCACGGCGGACGAGACCCTGGTTTACAGGTGAGCAAACTCACGGCCGTCCCACCTCACACACGGCTGACCGCGTCGCGGGCTCTGGCGAGGCTCAGTGGGAAGAGCTAAGGACGGAGCACAAGGCGAAGCTGCAATTCCCAGGGGGAGCGATATCACTCTCCCTCAAAACCGAGGAACCCAGCAAGATCAATATAAACACGATAATTAGACAAATTCCATTACGCTGAAACAGATGGCTTTTTGGGTGATAAATACCATTTGCCATTTCCTTGAGCGGAATTACCAAAACGCTGCCGATATGTCAGGAGAAAACAGATCTACTCTGCGCAGGCGTCTGACAGCTAAGTGGAATGCAAAGGCAGGGAGAACGAGGTCACAGAAAGCCGGAATGCGTGTGACCATCAGTCAGCCACAAGCTGCTGGCCTGTTTTCATATATATCTTCTTCTTGGGAGGGGCTTCAGTGCAGGCATGTCAGGGGGAGTCAGGGAGACTAAGGGAGAGTTTGACAGAAGACCGTGTGAAGAATAATGAAGTCCTTAAATGAGCCTAAACTGTAGAGTCAATACGTGTGTCACAACCCATCGTGCTGAAGGAAATGGAGTCATCGGGAACAGAGAAAGGGTTACGGATGGGAAGCAAGGGAGGGGCACCGGCTGGCAGTAAGCTGGGGGGAGGCTGTCACTTTCTGCTCACCTCTTCATGCTTCCATGCTCCCCCTCTCCGCTCACATAGCCTTCCTAATCTGATGGTGTCACTTGTCGTGAGAGCGTTTGACCAATGGTATCGTCACATGCCCCATGGAAACTGTTTGTGCCCTGCTTGCAATTCCGAGACTGAGAGGTAAGAAAGGTGGAAAGTGGAGGTATAGAGAGAGGGATGGATATAGAGAAGGGGTAGAGGAGGGAATGGGTGGAGAGAGAGGGATGGATATAGAGAAGGGGTAGAGGAGGGAATGGGTGGAGAGAGAGGGATGGATATAGAGAAGGGGTAGAGGAGGGAATGGGTATAGAGTTTTAATATAATCAGCAATGCAGAACACACAGAAGCTAAACTCTCGAGCTGCTCCTACAAACCTCACCCCCATCAATCACATTCTCTGTGGGGTTTTAAAGATTGCTGTGCCGTGCATCACACACATAAACAACAACATGAACCGCAATGGTGAAAGCAACACCGGGATTATGGAGAAAACAGACAAAGCACTCCTATGTCGCAGTACAAACGCAAAACAAATGCAATATATAAAGCACACTCAAAGCACACGCAAAGCAAAAGAAAAAAAAATTCCCTTATTCATAGCTGCCACAAAAGTAACAAATTAAATCCAGAATGGGTATATAAATGTATTAAAAACTGACCTTGATTCCCAACTCATAATTTACAGCTAGGAGCACTTAATAGAATTCAAGCACAATGACAAAATTACTGAGGCCGTGGCCGGATGGGGGGGCGAGGGGGGGGGTGAGTGTGAAGGAGGAATGGAAAGAAAAATTAAGTGATGTGTGACTAAGAAGCGGAGCGGAGGAGGGGTTAACGCCAGGTCTGAAATGGGATTTAGAAATGACACACCGTCATGGAGAGCAAGCAATTACATTTCGACGGCAATCCCGGAATCGTGCGGTATTGACCAATACATTTTCATTAGGTTTTATATATTGATACAGCGCGGGGATATCCTCCGTGTCGGCATGCGGCATTTAGGAGAGTCCCATTTAAGGGCACTAAGCACTGCTGACAGGGAAAAAAACTGCTTCCCAAAATCTGTTGTGGAGAATCAGATGGGGAAAATTCCGTGATAAGATTAGGCTCGTGTAAATAGCTGGGCGTCTGAACGAGACAAAGTCCCAGTAATCTCCCGTTGCCGCTCACTCCTGCTCCGTAAACATCTCTTCTCCGCTTTAGCATATTACTTAATCTTTCTTTGGTGTCATTTCTTCTCATATCAAGCTAATTTACCCATAATAATGAACAACTTATTACTCGTTCTTCTCCTGTATTTATGGCACCCTAGTCCATTGGACTATTGCTGCTCCTACAGAGGTCTTCACACCTGCTCCAGATGCCCTGATCGGTTTCTCTTGTTCTTTCTCCCTGGCAGGATCCTGCCCTCAACCAGCAACAGCTTCCTGCTGAAGAACCTGGTTTCCGGGGCGGATTACAACCTGTGCGTTCTGGCCATCTTCGACGACACGGTCACCTCCCTGGCCGCCACCAAAGTCCTGGGCTGTGCCCAATTCAGCACTAAGGACGACTACCCAGAATGCCGCTCGCTGCAGGCGCACTTCCTGGGCGGCACGTTGACGCTGATGGTGGGCGGCGTGGTGGTGGTAACCCTGCTGGTGTTCACCGTCACCATGATGGTGAGGCACCGGGCGTGCAGCAGCCACGACGTGAGACACAGTGATGGCGATGAAGCCAGCTGTCATGGCTCGTCCTCGCCCCCGCTGCCCAAAGGCACTAACGTGTACTCACAGACCAATGGGAGTGGGGGTGTGACCATGGTGGTGCTGCCCCAGCAGGACGAGGGCAGGGGGACGCTCCCTAAGGTCAGACCTCAGACCCTCCCCAAGGCCAAGCTTGTCGCGGAGCAGTATCGCGTGGAAGCCACAAAAAACTGCTCAGGGGTGACTTTTCCGAATAAACAGCTCCTGCCTTACACCCCTGAGGCTGAGAAAACGACCCTGTACCACAGCCCACCTGCTCATGCTGCCACGTTACCCAAGCAGCTGAAAGGGCGCCCCCTAGAGGGCGACACAGCCAGACGGGCCAAACTGAGACTGCCCGCCCTGTATGGGCACAGCGAAGGCGTAACGGAGCAGAGGTACAGTACAGTGGGAGGGGCAGCGGTGAGGCGGGGGGGCGGCAGCAACTGGAGGTCCTCCAGCGCCTACCAGAGCCCGCCCTCTCGAAGTCCCGCCCCCAGCCCCAGGGTGACGGCCGGCCGGTCCAAACGCAGCTCTTCCCTCGACATGGGCGAGATCGCCACCAGCACCTGCTACAGCTACGCTAAGAGGCTGAGCGTCATGTGGACGCGGCGGAGCCAATCGCTGCACGGCATGCTGGCCCAGTGCGCCGCCCCCCCCGCGGAAGCCCGCGGCTACCTGCGCGCCTACAACGCCAACAACTCCAACTCCAACGGCGGCGCTGAGGCCAAAGCGGAGCGGCTGGAGGAGAGCGTGGTGTAGGGGGACACCTTGGGAGGGGCCGGGAGGGGCCGAGCCCAGAGCGCTCTGCACCGGGTGACGGAAGGTACAAATGATCACAGAGCCTCACTGGATCGGCATGAGATCAGCACTGGGAAAGGGGATCACTCAGACATCGATAAATAAATAATTCAATAAATAAAGAGAATAACAGAGCAAAGATGTTGTTAGAGACTTGGCTTGTCAAGATGGCGCAAGTGTGCACACACACACACACACACACACACATATCCTCATATCTTTATGGGGACCGTCCATTCATTTCTAATCCCAACAATGACAACCTCAAACCATTAACCATAAGCAACCGAACAAAATACAAGACTATTGGCTTTTTTAGAGTTCTGACTGCGGTTTTTATAAGATTGAGGTCCTCACAACGTAATATATAACATAACTCATACACACGCGCACCGAAGGAAACCAGGCACGCGCACCAGTGCAAAAGTACAAACCCACTGGTGGAGGCTGGGAGGGACACTGCTGCTTGAATTGCTGATTCGAAAAACAAAACTTACACAAAAGAAATTAAAGAACAGAGACCATGAGAAAGCACAGCAGAGGAAAGGCGAGGGTGACCCAGACTCTGCCTCTGTGCTTGCAAGGTGGAGGAGAAGGGAAACACAAATAGAAGGGAAAAGTCACTGTAGCAGTGACAGGGCTGGGGTGGAGCAGACACAGAGTGAGGGGCCCGGAGCAGGACTCAGAACTGGGATGAGGGTCCAGGAAGATGGCTCATGTACCCACCCAGATACGGGTGGGCGGAACCGGGCGAAATCAAACGGAAGTAAGACATTCAGAGCGACCATCTGTGACAACAAGCAGCAAAGATGGAGGCAGGAGGGGCTTAGGCGAGCGGGGAAGCTGCTGGAGACACTGATTAGAGGTGATGCTGAGACCTCAACGTATGACAGCTGTGTCAGTGAGGACGGAAACTCCCCGATTTCCCTGGCGCGTAACCGACGGCCAGCCCACGGACAGAAGCCAATCACATCTCTTGCAGGCCCGGTGATGATTACCGCTGGTTGCGGTTTCTGCGAATGAGAGCGCGTGACAGAGAGAGTCGGCTCACAGGCATGTCGGGTGTGTGCAGAACGCCACGTGCGTGCGTGAGAGCTGCCAGACTTCCCGAGGACCCTCATCACCCCACCTCTCGGGGTGCGCGATTCGGTGAACACCAGCCCCGAATTCCATTGAGGTGTTCTTCTAGTGTACTGTTAAGGTACAGACTGCACTACAAAGAAAGCTTAAGCACCCTTAAGCAGAATGTATTAAGGATTCCTAAGGTTTGTGAAGTGGATATTAATACCCCAGGGTGGATTTGACGTCTCCTACAAAACGATGCACTGAATGTGGAGGGATGGAGAGACTCTGTACAGACCCATGCTGGAGGAGTAAAAACACGACTCTGTTAATGTATGTGGTTGCTATACATTTTCCTGTTTTCAGAATTCATTAGAACAAGATGAAGTGCAATTTTGTTTAAATAATTTTAAGTATTATGATCATTATTGCTATTATTGAGGTTATATAATTATCAAATAATCAATAATAACGATGATCATCCTAATAATTGTTCATGTTTTACCTTATTTTTTCAGAGTAAATATTGTTACCTCGACTCAATATTCTGATTAAAATATGAAAAGAAAAAAAACAAAGGACACATTCAATGTATATGAATTAAATGAATTTATACAGCTCCCTACCATAGCTGACCTCCCTCACAGGTAAAAAAAAACAACAGCACAGGGCTCAGCCAGCAGGTGTGAGGCGTCCAGGTCCGCTCTGCGAGGCCTGCATGTGGCTGTCTGCATGCAGTAGGGGTGTAGCAGCCAGGTCC
>JAODKL010000002.1:22751549-22761803 GCA_026780765.1 Petrocephalus schoutedeni | reverse complement strand
ACCCCCTCCCCACCATTATAGTTTTCTCAGCTCTAATCTCTCCCCTGCTCTCTGGCTCGACTGCTTTGTTCACGGAAATTCTTGCACCAGTGGTGCTGTGGGAAAATAACCATACGAGAATAGATTCCAGGCTGCACAAAGCGGACATGTTGCGTAAGATAAGGACTAAATTACATATAGACTTTTGGGGCATTTTATTAGACGGCCAGTACTGCCAAATGACTGCATTCCACCTTCTACGCATCTGTCAGCGTTTGCTCTCCAACCCGCACATCGCCGCCAACATTCCCACTTCCCTCCCTTTGACCATTTCTGTTAACAGATTCCCGGTGACCTTCAAAATTATACTCCCACCTCATAGGCCACTGTCATTACATTTTCTCCCTTTTGTCTACAAATTTACATTCGGAAAGGAAATTATATTTGCACGTGTGTGTGTGAGTGGTGAGTGCAAGACAGACGGAGGCTAAAATAAGGATGCCATGTGGACAGATAGACACGGCTAAGCTAACAAATGCATGCAGACGCAAGGTGCCACATCTGTGGAAGGAGATGCAGCCGCCGGTGACAGTTGCTATAGGCGATACCACCTCACTTGTCACTGGCTGTTACCGCTGCTCCCCCTTTCTTATTATCCTGTGTTTTTCTCATGCCCCTGTCCCTCTCTTTCTTGAGACTTTTTATCAAGTCTGTACTGTTCTTGTGTGGTGATTTTGCTCCAGTCCATGCAGGACACCCTAGGAAAAACTATAAACTATAAAGCTGGCAATGCGCTGTTCTCTGTAGGATGACTGTCAAATCTATGAAAGCTATAACAATCCCTTGAAGTTTCCCTCAAAACACAGCCTTGAATCAAATCAAGGGAAATCTCTAACTTTGAATCGCTGCATGGTTCATGCCCTTAGCAAAGTCAAACCCAGAACAACACATAAGTGTGGAAAAAAAAACGTCTTAAGCTTTCTCAGCTATAATTCTGCCAGCTTTATTCCAGCTAGCTTCTACAGTAGCCAACTGGGATATTTTCCAAGACGGTGGAGAATTAACCCCAAGATTTGTGTGTGTTGACAGCCAGCCAAGCTTAAGTAAGCTAACAACTGCCCTATGGACCTCTAGAGGTGCCATGGCATGACCAAAGGACCAATCAACAAGGAGTAATAATCAGGCATCAATCAATATGGACCAATCATGAGAAACTAGTCAAGTCGGGAGGGCACCACTTACAGCTATTGTAAAGTTAATATACATATGACATATGACAAACTTGGGTGTTTAGTCAAAGAAAATTTCAGAAAATTTGGTGAAATAGAAAAAAAAATATGATGTGGTTTTAACCCTTTTCCCATGATAATTTCCCCATGTGAAATTTGCCTACCGTTTAATGATGCTCTGGGGTCAGACTGACCCCAAACACGGGATAGGGGTTAAAGACTGCATGGAATGTTTATGCTTGCAATCGGTACAGAGACTGGAAGCATGGCTACGTGGATGTATCACCAAGCGCCAGCAGGAAGTATCACAGGGTGTATCGCTAAACCCAAGAACCAAATCAACCAAATGATTTCCCAAGATTTATGAGTTAGCATCTACATTAAACTTCAATCTGCCAATAGAGACAAAGGTCTGAGCAACGTCAGATGAGTTTGAAGATGGAGGGATGGAGTGGTGGAGGAGAGCGGACAGGCCTACCTTGACGCCACGGACACGGAACTCCGCAAGGGCACGGCTCATCTTGGTGGCTGCGGTTTGGAGGTCTTTGCCACTTGCGATGACCTTGACCAGGAGGGAATCATAGTGGGGCGAGATGACTGCACCTTGGAAGGCAGAAGCACTGTCCAGCCGGATACCCATACCTTCCCCACTGCGGAAGACCTGACAAAGACAGAGAGGGCGAGTCTGACTACCACCATAGCAGAGCTAAAGGTAGGCCTCACATCCTTTGGAGACAAACATTGGAGGGATACAAAGAACATAAAATGTACTCCCCGAGTAGTACGCCATCTAACATCGCTCTACACACTGCGTTTTCACCCCAGGGCAAGGGAAGGCTTATCAGGGAGACGCAGAGGTACGCAGCGGAATGACAAAGAGATGTCCATGATCAGAACTGCCACGTTGGCATTTTTGGGAACAGCATTCTTTTAAAGGCCCTGGCGTCTCCCGCTTGCCAGCATGACTTTGGGAAGTTAATTTACCAAAAGAGATATTGATGAGGCAGTGGGAATACTGAAGGCAAACGTGACAAAGAGTAAGCGAAAGGCGCAGTATGGAGCCTGGTCTGGCTCCAGCTGTTACAGTCACCGAATTAGTAAAGGATTTATTGATGACCACTAATCCTCCACCAGTTTTTTTTTCATATTAATTAATTATATACCGCCATAAAACAGACTGCCAGCGGTTAGAAAGCTATTGTAGCAGAATGGAGTCATTAATTTCTTGCTTATGTCTTTGTTACACTCACACATAATGCTATTCAGTGAGAGACATTGATAAAATAGCAGGCTGAATAGATCTAGAGCAGTGATTCCCAAGCCGGTCCATGGGGACCCTGAGTCGGTCCACGTTTTTGCTCCCTCCCAGCTCCTTCTCAGGCAGCCTACATTTTTGCTCCCTTCCAACTCCCAGGACTGTTTGTGGGTCCTTGAGGACCAGGCAGGGAAACACTGACTTATGGGGATTTCCTAGAAAAGTGGGCTCCCGATCCCAGAAATCACTGCAGAGGGATCTTCTGTGAAAAAAAATCAGATGAGCAAAAAGTAAACAAAAAAAAAAAGTAAACAAATCACTCCTGTAAATTCACCCAACAAAGCAGGTGATTCACCATTTTTAAGGGGCTGAAGACCAGGCTTCTGACTGCTGAGTCCCCAGCAACTCGGAAACTAGTTATTTTACAACTTTATTGCCCTTGCTTAAGTTTTCATCCAGATCACTTCATATGAGTCCACAGGTTCCCCTGATTCATATTCATCATTACGAGCCTAAGGTCCCTTTAAACTCACTCCTGCGGCCTGAACACCGATACGATCAGAGCCGTCTGGTGACACATGATGGACCGTCAGAATAACCAGCCTCCAAGTCCCTTCGCATAAAGCTAATTTTATTTGCTGACAAGTGATTATCGGATTGCCTCTCAGGGCTACACACCGTGGATATAAACGGCCGGAATGAGTCCAAGGCTTTATGGGGGATCCATTATGCTGCGTATGGCAGTGGAGGTGAACAGAAAAGGGCGAAACATGGGAGCAGTCAGTGAGGCGGAGCGATGCCGCACGGGGCGGCCCCCGATGTAGACAAACTGGCAGCAGCAGAACCGTCCTTAGAGAGCCCCCACCCATCACCTCTGACCCCTCCTGTCACAAGCTTCTCATTGCTACCCTGTTTTTTGGACAGTCCTCCCCATCATTCCAGTATTGGCACCATGGGGGGGGGGCCTGGAGAGGGGGACAAGCCCTCCGAAATGACCCCCCCCCCCAAAAAAAAAATGATCACCCACTTTCTACTCTTTGTGCTCTTCTGCTGCTCGACACCTTACAGCCGCCAGGACCCCCCCACCGGCATCCTGGCCACACCACTGCTCCCTACCTGTGCCCCCCCTTCCCCCCCAATGAAAACCTTTGCCGTCATAGTCTTTCAGACACAGACTGTCAGTCCCATCCGTTTTTCAGTAGGTTAAATTTACTTAGAACTGAAATGTGTGTGTGTGTGTGTATGTGTGTGCGCGCGGAGGGGGTGGGGGCGTGGACCCAGTTATAATTGCATAATTGTCCTTCTTGTTGAGTGTCACACCATTCGATGCTAATCGATGCCACGTCGTCATAACATAATGAGCCTTTCCCACGTTTCTCCCAGCGTGTGATCCATGCTCTAGGTTGATTGTTTTATATAATTCCCAGGGTGCACTACCTACCCGAGCACAGGAGCGAGGGCTGATGGGAATTAAACAGCGGACGCGTGATTAAAATCCATGGTAGGTTAGCAAGATCTGCTGTCATAACATTAATGTCACTGAATTAAACACAGTGATATTGAGATCAGAAAGCATACTGACAATATGCAGAGAGCATCGCGGCCCTGCATACAGATTTACGGCACCAGGTGGAAAATGTCATTATGTGACCAAATGGATGATACCGCCACGTCTTTGGGCTCACAGTCAAGCGGGGGACTCTCCTCTTCACTCCTAACCCCCTTATTGTCCTCTTTTCCACGTTACCCTGCCTCTGTCATTCCCCCGCAACACCGAAACCCAGATGGGGCGGGGCTGCTCCGAGAAACACAAGCCAAAAATCAGCCTCTCTCGGCCAAATTCCGTTTATTGAAATTGCACGCTCTGCTCTGCTTCTGCTGCCTTTTGACTGCCCTGCTAAGCCTAGACCAGATAATCAATGTCAGAGTGGACACTTTGAGCTAGGACAGGCTTTGCAAACTACCATATCAATTAAAAGAGGATTTCACTTAAAGGGGCAGTTCACCTCAAAACTTAAAAAAATATGTTGTAGGGGGCTTTAGTGTTATCCGTCTGCCTAGGTTGTTTTGCTGGGTGTTGCCTAGTTTTGGAGATATCAGCCATTAAAATGCACGAGCACCCCGGCACCATCTTCTGCGTGTGCGGAGTCTGTTAGATCAAAACAGTTCCTACATTAAATTGCGCACTAAAAAGTTTGTGGGTCATCTTCAGTAACTGGGTCATGATTCCTGGTAAGAGATATTGCTGTTGAATTTTTCAAATGTATTTTTTGACACTTTAATCACCACAGAAAGAAGTCCAGGCACTCCCATTATATCCAAGAGAAGCGCGACATTTCTACGGCCGATTTCTCCAAAATTAGGCCTAGACATCTCTTCAGTATTGGGGTGAACTGCCCTTTAAAGCACTGAGTACTTGCTGCATGGTGATTGGTCAGTCTCCTATAATCATGCATGTGTCACTAATGTTAGTGTGAAACAACAGCCCAATGAATCTTTAAATCAAGGAAACAAACCGGTCAAAGTGCAAGAAGACCTGAGTGATTTAGCCAAGCACAGGGGGCTTTCAGTTTTAAAATAGTTTGTAAAACCTGAAGTAGCTCAAATTGTTCTGATCTTATCTGGTCACCCTAGCTATACCTGGGCTTGCCAAATACCTCTGTGCACCAGGCAAGATCCAAGTCCAAGATGTGTGCCGAGCGCTGGACTGCTAACGACCCGAATCCTTTAATCTGGAGTTGAGCCTAATCACAGAGCCTGCCAACGCTCTCCCAACCCCCACCTTTTCTCCTTATTTGTACGACAGTTGCCCCTACACGCAGGTCTGTTCATTAGGAGCTTCAGGCCTCCCGCGCCCCCTCCCCCACAGCGAGTGTCAGCGCTCTCCTGCGGTAATGAGTCACATCATGTGTGACTTTGACTCATCCTATCATCATCCAATTAAAATGGGTTATTGAAAGGGGCACTCCTCTAATAAGGCGCACTCGGCACAGTGACCCGCCTGTCAGCCATCTCGCACGGTACCTATTAAACTTCTGCTGACCTCTCAGACTCAGCGCCTGGCCTCTTCTATAGTACGCAATGTATTGACAGCGTGTTTATAATTGCATTATTATTGCATTTAGCAGATGCTTTTATCTGACGTGACGTACAATTGGGCAGACAGAGACAGTCAATACAAAAAGCCAGGACTTGCTCAGGGGCCTAACCATAGAATAATTCTGCCGACCATGGGATTTGAACTACAGGTCGACCGATATTGGTTTTTCAGGGCCCGATATCAATATCTGATGGGGGCGATAACCGATATTTGTGACCGATATGCTTTTGCTTTTATGTGCTTTCCTTGCATCCATTTGCAATGAGAATTTGGAGATATACAGTCCTTTATTACAGAAAGGCTGCTATATTTAAAGTGAATGTTACTTTTTTAATTAATGGCAAAGGATTGATTATGCGACATAAAACAAAAAAACGTGTATACTTTTTACAGATTCCTAAGTATTCATAACACAGTTGCGGCATGAATTAGACATAAATAAAATAGAGCATCTAATTAAACCTATATGCCTAAGCTGGACAAATCAAATTAATAGATGCTTTAATACCATTAATACCTTTGCTTAATAACATAACAGAGTTTGGTAATGCATTAAAATTAGCAGTAAGAGACTCCACGGTATTGTCAGCTAACGTTACATGTGACGTGAGAACCTCGTAGGGATGAGTAATGTAAGTACTGTGAGTAAGATACGCAGTGCGGAAACTCAAATGAGCTCCTATTGCAACATTAGCGGTCGCCGCTGCATAAGGCTATTAACACCCTGTCGTTACAGGTAACATCGCTGGCTCATACAGCAGCGTACTGCAGTCACTAAAGAAAAGAAAAATTCTGAATTAATGAGAAACACTTTACATAAAAATGCGCGTCGGTGTTGTTTATTTATTAAGTGGATGCTTGACGCTTCCGTAGGCCCACGTTATCACCACAATAAGGGTCATTATTCGGACATTTTCAGCCGTGTAACTGGGAGAGCGGGCAGGCTTTTCATTATGGAAATACTGGTGGTGTTTTGTAACTTCACTGAGTAGGACTGTAATATTTTAATTTGGGGAAACATCCACTGTTTTACCCTCCAATCTCAGCAACAGTCCACGGTCAGCTGAAACTCCTCTCTGCTCTTCCCCTCCTTGGGGCTTCATGCTGCTGTGTGGGTGTGTGTGTGTGTGTGTGGTGTTAGTGACAGCAAGGCTTGAGCGTTGATTGGTTATTACTCGTGTGACATAGCCAATCAGAGATGATTGCAGGCGGGACATTAAATGAATGGCAGGGATGCGAGCAAAGAGCACAGAGGAAGCGAGGACAGCAGAGCCGTAGTAGTGCACCTTGTAATTACTTAATATCGGTGAGCGTTAAAATAAACCGCCGATATCGATAATCAGCAACAAGCCTAATATCGGCCCCCAATAATCGCCCAGGGGTTTGTTTCCCATAAGCACATTACATTAACTACATTAGCAACTTACATAGTTAGAACCATCCAACTGAATGAGTCCAACTCGGTTAGTTACTAACAGAAGGTTTTGGGAAATACGCCCCAGGCCGATAATCGGTCGACCCCTAATTTGAACCAACAGGCAGAGCATTCAAACCCAGACCACCCTCCAAACCCAGACCACCCTCCACACCCAGACCACCCTCCAAACCCAGACCACCCTCCACACCCAGACCACCCTCCAAACCCAGACCACCCTCCACACCCAGACCACCCTCCAAACCCAGACCACCCTCCAAACCCAGACCACCCTCCAAAGCATTCAGGCTGGAGGAAAGATGGCAGCTTTTGCTGAGTTTCTCTTTTCAGTAGCAGCTGTTTCTGAGCAAACGCGATGCCAATAACCACCCCCAGGATTTGCCGTTTCACAGTCTGAAACTTTGATGGATGCGTGTGGGATTACTTTCTCTCTTTTACTATTGAGAAAGACGAGGCAGTAAATAATAAGACTTAATTGTCATGGTATTCATCCCGTCTGATCAATAGAACTTGGCAGAAACAGCACACAAGTTTAAGTCTCTCAGCCTTGCAGACTCTGCACAGCGCAAATCTGGCAAACCGGGGAAATAGTTGAGGATTGTTGGGGTCAGATTCAAGTCCAGACTGACGGAAAAGTTCTTTATTGTTTACTTGTTGGTTTGGAGGCATCTCTGATGTGTATGGTTTCTTTTTTGTTTGTTATCAACAAATGGTGGCTTTACTGCCACACTGCCAGGCCACATTTGAGCCCCCCTCACCACACGGACGGTTTCACCAACACTCACTCAGACGTTCCAAGCCTGTTCTGCTGACACGCCCGTGGCCCCACATTCAGACTGGTATGACAAGCAGCTTCTCAAATGCATTTAATTCCTTTTGCGTTTTCCTAACCCCTCCCTTAATCTGGGCCATGCAAAAACATTATCCCAAAGTTATTGTAAAAGCTTCCTGGCCTTCGCAGTAATTCATCAGTTTTTAAAGCTGAATAGGCTTAGAGAGGCAGGTATGTTTAACCTTAAATTATGTGAACCACTCATACCCCGATCCTTTAGATCCTTTGTTTTTTTTTTTAAGCATCCGTTCCTGTTTTGTGTTAAATTATGCTTGGTTGGCAAATCTAATGCAAACCAAGCATAATGTTAAAAAAGGTGCAAAGGGGGAGGGGTGACAGACTCCGTGTTGGCACCAGAATGAAGGTGTCTAATTGTCATGTTCGAGGTACGCTGCTCTCCTCGACCACGACGCCTCCCTGCCATCGAACATGAATCAGCGCGGATTCCTCACGGCAGCTTCCACCGCAGCATAAAAGGCAATCCGGAAACTTCCAGCCCACCAATATCTGATTAGACAGTATCGCTGTACGCAGTGCTGCTCGAGCGATGGAGGACATGGGAGGGCAGGGTGGAGCAGAGCGAGAATCGGGAAACGGGCCGTCCTCTGTACGCAAGCTGGATATTTACACATGGTCTCATCTCCACTCTTTCTTGCCTGCCTCATGTCTGCTCTCTGTCCTTTGTACATGTCCCCCATATTCAGCTGTAGCACCACCAGAGGCGTAGGAACCAGAGGGGTGGGGGTTGTGTACCCCCCCCCACCCCCAATATTTAATTTGGCTTCATTCATACCTCCAAAAAATTTTATTTTACATTCACATTACTGCCCCCCAATATCATACTCCCCTATTCCACTGAGCACCCCAGTTACTGCAGCTTGATTGTACATACTTCTCTCAATTATTGCTACCTTTGTTACTGTTTATTACTTTATTGCTATTATTGTTGTAGCTGTTCTTGTTTTTCTTACACCTGTGATCCTCACAAGCACAGCAGATGTAAGGCCGACCCTGGGAGCCTAACTGCCAGCATACTCCTCTACAGCAAGGGGGCGATATAAGCAGCTAGAGACCCAGGGCACCACAGTATCTAGGCAACGGAGCCCTTTACTTACACTGTTTAAACCACAGAGTTTATGAAGTGCTTTACAGAAGTTTCGAAGACGGATAAAAAAACAAAAGAATAATGTAAAAACAGAATCAGTTTTAAAATGATAATAATACTACCAAAATGCAGTACTTTAAGCACCCACTTTCTCAGTAAAGAACTTTAGACCGCCCTCTCTGGTCAGAGACCACCCTCTCCGGTCAGAGACCGCCCTCTCCAGTCAGAGACCACCCTCTCTGGTCTTTCATGCATACCACATACAAAGTACCTTCCCAGCAATCGGTGCCACTCGGAGCCAATGTGCAGCCCTGTGCGGGCTTCAGCGCTGGCGCCAGTGGCTTGCTAATTTGGGGACCCCTAAGTGGCTGCCTGTGCGACCGGTCCTGGCAGCAACACCGGCCTTTCACTTCTGCGCTCATTTCTTGAACTCTCCAGAAGTCCGCCTAGAGCGGGTCAGTTAAAAAATGTTGAAAAAATGGACCCAGTGGCTATGGCCTGTCGCCGGGTGTCCTAGAAATACAAAGGTTCCGACGTGTCGCGCCATCGGCACCCGTGGGCGACGCTCCGGAACGCCGCCAAGCTAATTTACACCGCGGCTGCGCCCGGCAGCGTGAGGGAGCTGCGGATTCGTGCCCCGAATCAGTCCTCATCCCGGACCTGCTGCCGATGAGGGACGTGTGAAATCCTCTGTTCCGGAAGTACATCCGCGACTAAAGTGTGCTCTCTGGGAGCAAAAAAAAATAATTAAACCAACCCCACCTTCCTTGATCGCCATAGCAACCAGACAATCCAAAATGGCGGCCTGCCAATCCCCCCTACCCCCTCGCTCCCCTTTAAACAATTTCATCCCTCTGTTTCAAAGTAGGTCACTACCGCGCCTTCTCTCCACAGCGCCGAGTGCCTCCTGTCTCCAAACCCATCTCCGTGTCTCCCTCTCCTGCTCTCTTCCCTGAATGGCACTCGGTGCCTTCTGAGCCCTCATCTCTGGCTCAAGTTGGACCAGCCCTGCCTGAGCTTGAAGGGCACTGAGGAATATACGTGGACCCAGCAAAGTCAGGCCTCCCTGCTAGCATATGGGAGTTCATGGCTCCAAACGCCATGCCCTCATCAAGTTCCACGGTCTCCTGGTACCAGAGCCCCCCCTCTCTTGGCACTCCCTCCTCCCATTTCATACCCCAGCCTCCTGCCCCCTGTCATGTGGCCACAGCCCGCCTGTGCTCCTCGCTCTCGGCCTGGCCGTGTCTCTCCATCCCTCCAGCCTTTTACCTATAATGAAGGGCTCTCCAGCACCAGGGCCACAGCAGTGCCCCCGCGGC
>JAODKL010000002.1:22659628-22674640 GCA_026780765.1 Petrocephalus schoutedeni | reverse complement strand
TAAACGAATACAGCAGAATAATCTGACTGGATTGGTTTATAACACACATTGAAAACTGTAGTGTGAGTTGTATCAACAGACCAGTTTCTCCTGCTCACTTTGCCTGACAGTAAAACATTATCTACCACAGAAGTTTCTGCCAGTAATAAAGGCAAGATTACCACAGGGCTGTCACACTAGACATCTCTCTGCCGTTGGCCACCTTTAAGCTGATTTACGTATCTGAAAAACAAAGTAAGGTCATGTATTTATTATCTTCTAAAACAAGCAGCATTATGCTTTAGTCAGACACTAAGTAGCACCTGAACTCCATGCCCGTTATCACGATTGTCTATCTCTCCTAATTCCCTCCGCCAGCTACATCTTACCGTTTACCATCCTTTCTTCTGTTTTATTCCTTTCTCTCCTAACATGGCAGAAGTGGTAGATCCAATGTCTGTTGGTCCGGGGCCGGGGCAGTCAGACTCACCGAGATATAGAGCAAATATGAAATTCACCATGGCACATTTCTCTGTGGGCACCTGTGCTCGTGTGCGCATGTCTATTTCTGCGGATGTGTGTGTGTGTGTGTGTCTCAGCACTTTGAGCATTTGCTTCTCTTGGTGTGGTATTTCTCAATGTATTGTTTACAACAGCCAAAATCTCGAGCGGTGAATGAGTCACCATGCCTGTGGTCTACAGTATCTGAAGACATGTGTGTCACTTTTATAAGTTTTTACGTAAATCTTTCTGTGAGTATTGCAATGTTTCATAAATACACGTTTATGTTTATAGCTTGCGTGTCTGCCAGAATGCACGCGGTTCATGTATTCTGTGGGCCTTCCTTAGAGTGGCTCTTATCTGCATGAGTGCCATACTCACCAGAACCCCCGTATTTGGTTATATTTAGTCACCTGACAGGAACATGACCCAGAACTGGCGAAACAAAGCAAAAGTCACCCAGGAAAACCTCCAAACTCAGGAGCCTCACGCTGCAGTGCCATCTCAACTTCAGCCAAGACGCTGCTTTAACAGCATAGTATACTATAATGCTCTTTTTCCTCCTTTATCAGATATCACATTTTAATAACATTTACCATAAGCTGTAAATCTTATCACTGTAGTCCATACTAAGAATAACTTTTATAAAAATGATAGATAAGACATTCTCCATTCTGTTTATCCTTATCAAGCAAATTCAAACATGCACAGTAGTATTTTAAGTTAAACAAGTCGATGAGTCGATGCTGGTTTTCATCAAATTTCATCCATCCATCCTTTCATCAATCCCCCCATCCATCCATCCATCCATCCATCCAACTTCCAACTATTTACTATGGTCAGAGTTACGGGAAAGAGCATTTCATTTGAAAACTGCAAAATGATTCCAGAATTAATTTAAACAATTCTGAAGCTGTATATTTCTGTGTTATTATTAATCTTCAATATTAGTGCAATATTAATAATCATAGGGTAATATGAATCTGTTAATATTGGAGCTATTGCATTGTGGATTGGTTGGACTGTTGGTGGTGGGAGGAACCAGGATGTGATGCGAAGATGCCAATCATTACTCTAGCTTTCTCTAGAACAATGTTCCCCAGCCTGGTCCTTGGGGACTCTCAGATGGTCTCAGATGGACATCTCAGATGTCTGGAGTTCCCCTGGGACCTGGTTGGGAAATACTGATCTAGACCACATATCTAGGTGCTTTGGGGGGGGGGGGCATCCATAGGTGAACAAGGGGGGAGCAGTGTGGGGGAGGATGTGCGACTCTCTGGTTCTTCATCATATCGACAACGGAGCACGAGAACGAGAGACAGAACCCCGGGGAGGGGGAAGGCACCAGATCAGTGTCTGGACTTTTTTCTTTCCTTTTCCACCCTCTTTCTCTCTCATCGCTGTAGTGAAGATGGGGAGGGGTGTCAGAGCGGGAGAGATAAGGGGAAAGGCACAGACACGGCCGCCGGGTGGAAAGTGGGGTACGGGGGATTTCGGCGTATTAACCAGTGCGACAGAATAATCTGTCAGCGGCAACGTCACTGTTCAGAAATTTGTGACTGACAAAAAGCGTGGGAGTGCTGGAGCAGGAAAGCAGGCGCCATTAATCTCACGACCATGAAAAGGCCCCATGTGAAGATCAAGGCGGTACAGGGGCTTCATGCCATAACAGGCGACGTGCCCCACGCCCAGATCACACCCGTCACAGATCCAGTGACTCCCGTCTTTAAGCAAACGCTCATTCCGCAAATTCACGTGTAGCAGGGTCAGGAGTGCTTCTCTCCATCTGGCCATGCGCGTCCCACTCCTATGGATGTGGGGTACAGGGGTGGGTGCTTGGGGGGGGGGGGGTGTGACGTGGATAGGTTCCCATGCTGGGATCCTTTAACTTTTCGTGCATCGCTCCCCGCCTCTCTCACAGCCATCCCGCGGCAGAGGGGCCGTGTGTGTCTGGTTCTCCCCCTGTCCGAGTTTCTTTTCGTTCCTTAGAATTCAAAGAGCGATAAAAGCAGAGAGACTAATGTTTGGCTGCGGCGTGGCGTAATTCCCGACACGACACGGACGCAGAGCCGGGACAAACGTAAGGGTCACCCAGGCGTTTTTCCCCGGCTTAATCACGCCAAAAGCGCATGTGTGTAGGGCTGACTCCTCCTTGGAGCATCGCGGTTGTGAGCAGCGGGACAGGAGGGGCAGGGAAGGGATACCCTGGCAGATTCAGGGGGCCCAGCTCTTTACAGTGACCTTAGAATACATAAAATACTCAATTATATAATGTACATTTTAACTATTTAGACTTAGAAATGACGCACGACCATTACCATGAATATCAAACGACGGGGTATGCAATAAGGATGCATGTTCACCAAGCGTGACCTTCCATTCCCCCTCTAATGGATGTGCCCAATCGCTCCAGTGGAGGTCATCACTGGAGCATGTGACACTGTACATGGGTGACGGTAGGGGGACTCGGGGTGCGCCTCTGGATGTGAGATTGCGCTAAATTTGGCAAAATGTATTCATACACTTATTTAGCACGGTATCTCGAAAGTATGCAAATTGATAACCCTTTCAAAGGTGGATGTTTGGGGATTACTGTAATCCAAAGATCACTAATGTGATATACATGCCAATTTGTTTCTATGAATTTTTGTCCATGCATTGCATTAGCATTTGTATATTAGCAATTAGTCATAGTGTCCCTCGTCCAGGCTATGAATCAGCACAATATGGCAACCTCACACGTTTCCTATATAGTTATTCCAATATATTTTGAGAGGAACAAACTGTTTTTTTTATTGAATGTTGTCTTCTATTGAACACACTCTTAAGTCATCAAAGAAAATGCTTTTTATCCAGATAGGAAGTGTATATTTGCTAATATCAATATTAGAACATATGCAAATGAACAGCAACACAATTAAAAATAACTTAACAGAGCTTCTTCTATTCTCCAGAAAAAGTTACTGATATCTTGTCGGATGGCTAGAAGATCTCTTCTTGAAGGCACCACAGCCATTACACGTATTCATGAAATTTTACCACCTTCTCAATCAATTAATGAATTTTATAATTTACTTGATAAAGTATTGCGTAGCCTAACATAGTCCGCTAGTAGTCAAGTCAACAAATACTGGATGGGTGTACTGGATGATTTCTGATAACACTGGTGTGAATTTAAGGGTAGTTTTTAAATGGCTAGGCTGACACCCTTTTACAGATGTAATATCATTAAAACAATGTGAAAGACGTAATATCATTTAAACATAATTTCCTTTGACTACTGTAGATTTTTCCATAATGCACTATATTTATGTACTTAAAGAATTGTGTTGTGATCTTTTGGATTATGAACTGACATTTGCATGCACTATATACCCGTAGCTACCTTAATGCACATTTATTATGGCATTTTACTGGAATTAATGGTATTTACAGAATTTTTTGATATTAACAAGAACTCTAGCCCACATTTCATCTCCAAATACACCTTCATCTAAATAAGGTGTTTCATATGTATTAATAATTTTATGAAAAGAAAGAATTTAGACGGCCTTGTATTGTGACTTGCCAATTCATGAACCAAGAGGCATCTGTTGTATTCTATTGTATCTTTTAGCAGGGAACTTGGCAGGGACCCGACTCCTTGCTGTAAAGCATGTGATGAATGAGGCATTTTGTAAAAGTGTCAGCAAAGCATCTAATTACAAGCCGTTACTCTTCATTTACAGCATATATTTTTAAAGATTTTCATCACAGAATAGCCAATGCATTGTTGCGATGTTGTTCGTAATGTAAATGAAAACAGTACTGGTTCACTGCTGAAAAAATTGTACTATAGGAATATAATTCGCCCCATATTTGCTTAATTACCGATTGGTTTGACATTTTACGCGTTACTACACACAGTACGGTTAAAGACTGTTAAGTCAAGCAATACATAAAACCAGATGCAAAAAAAAAACGCTACGCTGGTCCCCTCAAATATTCCCTGCCGCTGCCTTATTTACTTTATGGGACCAAATACATTTGTTATTTGCACACCTCACTGCACATATGCAAACAGGTTTGATTCAGTTATAGAGAATATCTGTAATCTGACACTACTATAGCATGACGTGTTTTCTAAATTTGTGAGAGCTAGAATCCTGGTAATCCCTGGTAATCTACCTGAAGTTGTCGCCGGCTATTGATTTTGTTTTCCAGGAAACCTCGGAATCCTGCCAGATCCCAAAATAAGAGCGATGGACTTCATTACCGATTCCGCTTTGCCGTACATGAATGCTAAGTAAAACTCGAGCACACTTTGCCGTGATGCTGTGATCTGCTGAAACATTTCATACAATCCCTCCACTGTAGCTCCCAATAATTAAAACATATATCATCGTATGTGCATGTGTGGGACAGAAACCATATCCTTCTCCACACAGGAGTTATCTGCGCTCATTATAAGGTTTCAAGTAAGAAGCGAAAAGATAGACCTGACTTTAAAATAGCTGTGAAAGAAGTAAAAAGCAAATATTTTAGAGAATATGTAATCCATATAAAATTAATGAAACTTTATACCATTTTGGGTTCACCCAATATCATTATTAACATTAATTAGCTCAAAATATTGGAGAAAACTATTTATTGATAACAACTATTGAAAAACAACCACAGAATAACCAAGACAGTGTATTTTAAAGTAATGCTTAATATATAAATATGGCTGCTGCTGACAGCCTCCTATTTAGGAATATGCATGAATATATAACTATATACGGCCTACTTCAAAGATTCTGCATAGTCTATATTCTTTAAGTCAAAGTCAAAGGATCCGCTCTTTTAGCTTGCTGGGTCCCAGAGGGACAGAGGAAACCAGTTATCCATAGCAGATAATGGGTCTATCTCACAATTTGCATCCCCATCGTGGCGATAGCTTTGAATCTGCTCATTTCATGTCATCTATGTTTACAATTCACTCCTTGCCAGGGACCTCGGGCAAGATTATATTGGCACAGTCGTCACTTACAGTATGATGTACTCCTATGGTGCAGAGCCAAAATAGCTTTGTAAATCTTGACAAAAATGCTCATTGTTTAAATTAAGCAAATTCATGCGCTTTTAGTATTTGTAAAAAGAAATTATTACACACTATGCAGTTTGATACAGACTGATTTACAGTTCAGATTATATTGATCTCTTTGCTAGTTTTATATATTTTCTAGACCGAATGGCTTCATGAGAGACTGGCAACATTTTGATTACATAGAGTAGTAGGCTAATATAGAGACACAGAGTAACTAAAAATCCTGTTATATCTCATCCCGTGGCATATATTTATGACTCTTTGAGTTTCCTGATCAATTTATTAATGTCGATCTGATTTTTATTTTACGCTAGCCCGGCAGGACCAAAAATGTATACAAGAGATACCTAGAATATCAGACTCAAAATAGTCAATTCGATTGAAATTTGTTTAGCGAAACTGCGCAGGTGGAGGTACAGTCCGAACTGTTTCCAACAAAACAATGGTTGTTATTATCATTGCTGATAAGCCTGCGTCTTAAATCATCTACAGAATTGCTTTTGCTATTGATAACAATAAGTATCTGAAAAACAGTATTAGTAGCACATGCAGAAAAAACAAACTTAAAATTCTCTTAAACTGTCAAATATGTGGAGGAAAACCAGAAGACGTTCCGGAAGAAGGCCCCGGTCTACAGAAACACTATGCAGCTTACACTGAAAACATCGCAATCAAACAACAAATTCCAAAAACAACAAATTGCTATCTTCTTTAGCAAAATGCAGCCTGCTGTTACTGGTGATCATACATGCAGAAACTTAACACATGTTTCTTGTTTCGAAACTCCTTTGTTAAACCCGGGCTGCGAAATAGGAAGACGTTTTAGATGAAGTATACTTTGCCGTATTATAAAAAAATGTATTTTTTTTTTCAATTTTACATGCAAAATCAAGTATACAGAGTCATTGTAACTACACAAAGACAACAGAACAAAGCTTTTGCGTTGTGTCTAAGATTTGCAGCATGTAAAATGAAACAGGACTCCTGGCGACCGCCAACATTTGCATGCCTACTCAGTACTGCTTTTGCTCTAAAGTACTGTAAACTCATTAGTCACATATGATTGTGTCTGATTGTTCTGGATTCAATGAGATAATCAACATTCATATGTAATTTGCTTGTCAGTACCTCTTAAAGATTTCGGTCAAGTCAATTTCCCACAAAACAAACATATGCCAACAAAAATTGTCGCACCGGCGTGTTGTGCGTAGGTCGATATGGCGATGACAATCAAGACCCAACAAAGAAATCAGCATGCAGGTCTGTATTTTTTACGTAAAAAAGAACAGATGTTAACGAGACGATTGTTATCCAGCCCTTAGGCCCCTTTAAGCAGTAGCACTATAGCTGGACATTTTCCCGAAAAATTTAGGAAAAATAACATTATAATTTAGGTTCAATTCAACAAGAGATATTTTAGCATAACTATTAGTTGACAGAAAACATTGTTATATAAGAGAGTTGATTTAATCCTGTTGGTTGTAGTATACTTTAGATATAAATATACTTTATATGCGGCTCATGTTAATGCTTAAAATACAAAATCTATAACATAGAAATATGGAAAAAGAGTGTAATGCATGCAAAATCATTCAGGATCAAATGCATCGTACAAAGCAGGAGTGGTAGGCAAAGAGATTCTGAAACTATTCACGAGTAGGCCTAGGTTGGTTTTGAAACGAACAAATCCACTGCTGTAAGCAAGCAATAAAACACACAGAAAACAAGAAAATCTTATCAAATCTAAGATTTGATAACTTCATGTTTTAATGAACTTCTAATCGATCTCACACTATACTTTAGAAGAAAAGTATCATGAGAGGTGAGCAGGCGAAGTGAGAGCATCACAGAAAGTGTATATTTCTTTATTCACAACTGGAAAGGTGATAAAGACTTACCGCTTTAATTGTAAATGAAGTCACTTCTGAGGTACTGCACTATCCCTGTCCAAAGCTGACTGCCTCTGTGTCTTGGGGTGACTTGGTGTGACTCGTAAGCAGAGATGGCAAGGAAGAGGTTACAGCGTAGAGAGATTCGCAGAATGAATATCAGTCCGTCAGTCCGTCACCCACACAGTGTCTGAGAGCTTTTAGTCATCTAGAAGATTTTGATCCTGGAAACAAAAGTATTTCATACACAGAAGAAAAAAAGAACTAAATTGCTCCATCACCCAGCTCTCTGAGAAACAGCTATACACTCACCTTTCTGCTGCTTAATTTTTCTCAAGCACCCAACCACACACGAACAAAGCAAACTAACAAAAAAAGCTTAGAACCCACATACAAATGTTATCATCCCCGTGTCATTACCTTCATCATGACAGTCAGGCCACTGTTTATATGAAACTGTTAATACACTTGAGCCTAAACAGTGCAGTGTAATACTTTCCATACAGTACAGAAAAGGCTTCCATTTTAATCTTATACCGGTGACAATAGAAAAAAAAAATAAGATCACCCTGAAACATAAAACACCCTTTTCAATTTATTCTTTTTCTGCAAAATGTTTAAGAAAAAAAAACAGTTTTAATGTATCATACCAGGTAAAGTATGGTGCTTTTCTGATGTGATGTTTATATTTATGCTTGTAAAATGTTGATTATTATAACCTTCGCTATAAATTGGCCCATTCGACTTTGATTAAGGAAGGCAGCAAAGGAGTGTGATATTAGCCCCAGCCGCCCGCTGTAAGAGCATAAGGGGCTATAGCGCCGGGCCTGAGCGCGGCTCACATGACACAGTAAAATCGAGAGACTGGCATGACTGTGCGCCGGCCGTCTTAGCGGCCGCACTCCGCCGGCTAAGGCGGAGGGGGTGTATTTTTCGCGTTTTCTCCCCTACAGAGAACAGAGAACGCCTCTATCTGCAGGTTATAAGACCTGGGATTTTTAAATGTCAGCCTCAGAAATGTTTCTTTTTCAATCTTGCTCCTAGGTCTACTCCAGACCCTCTGCCGCATATTCTTACATGAGCTATTTGTGCGTTAAAGTCTGTTCTGCACTTGCTTTATTGTTTAAAACAACTAGGTAGCAACGGGGAGGTAGGGGAGGGATTGTTTGATGAATGTTTTATAAACGATGAACATTATATATGTGTTTGCAGTTGTGATTTACAGTGTCATAGCGTTTTCAAGTGTGGTCGCATTAGACGTACGTTCCGGAACATGAGCGCCGTTTCGGTGCTGCGGCAAGCGGCGGCGGGTCATATCGAAAGTGCCTCCCTGCCCCCACCCTCTGCGCTACACTGTCACCTCAAACTGTCATAGCAAGATAGCGGCCCTGCTTTTACCAGAAACGCCGCACGCCGCTCTGGCCGTGGCCGGTTCGCGTCTGCGAAATATCAGGGCGAGCCGCCGGTTTTTAATACGGAAGCCGGCTGTCCGATTAATTAAGGCTGTGCTCTACAGTAAGCATGATCGTCCACAATAAAGAATAAACCGCGTAATGGAATGAGTAACCATGTAACTAAATATATAATCAATATATCATTTTATATATAACATATCATAATATATCGCAGTAGATCATAGTCTTGCTTAAATACTTTGTGGGAAAATTATGTGTCAAAAATGATTATGAACCTGAGGTCGTTTATTTAAACGTTTCTTTTTTTCCAGAATAATCTGGAGCTTCATTATTACCAATTTACCCATTTTAACAATTACTTACTATTCACATTTTTTGATGTTTAGATTTGCAAATGCTGAAAATTGTAAGAATTGCGATTCCAAATTCGTTTTCGCGAGAACCCGATGTATTATTGCAAGAGTTCCTGACCGTTCGTCCTGGCTAAGACGTGCCTTACCATTGCAATAGGCCTCCTGTATGCCTCATTCCCCCCCAATTGCTGCACGCTACTTCCGAGCTCCCCGCACCTATCTCCATGTATATGTGGTAATATGTTTTGATGTTGTACGATTTCTTCAGATCATTGAATTCGAAGCAGAAACATTAACTGCCCTTTTAAAAGATTTCTCACTGCTGTTTTCACTCAAAGAGACAAGGAAAATCTAGAAAAATGTAAGCCAAGTCGAACTCTCCTGATATATATCCAAGAAATAATGCCAACAGTGGGCAATGATTCATTTTGAAAGCAGGCTTGGAATTAGACACAAACATTTAAAAATACATTTTTAATAAAAATATAGTAAGTGGGATCATTCCAGATTCTTCAGACAACATAAAAAGGCTAACTGTATCATTGACTACATCGATATGCTTTAATTTGAAAAACGAGATATTTGGTATTAGGTATAGCAAATGCAGATTTAGGTGGGAGAATGTCTGAAGAAGGAGATATATAGTTGCCTATTTGCCTGTTAATAACAATAAAATGTGTTAGAAACATATACATGCTGATCATTGTATACGCATCGATTTTACTGCAAAAGAAGCACCATCGCTTAAGCTTTAGATTAGTATTGTCAGATTGTTTATTATTTACCTGCTGGCAACAGCAGATCGATTGTTCATCTCCCTGTTTACAGTGTGTCTCGTACACGTCTTTACTTCTTTGGAGCTCTATTCCTATATTTATCTTTTTAGCTTTTCCAAATGTCATGTATAATTCTTCGGTTATCGGTTGGGATGAAAGTTCCACTGCACTACATTGAGCTTTTTAAGTGAGCACCACAGCCATACTGTAGGCGTTAGGTGGGTGTGGAGTTTCGGGGGATAGTTTGTACCTTTAATATTTCCCTGACACAGAGAGAAGAGGACAGGGACTTCTAAACAGGAGTCTAGATATCAGATTGAAAATGTGTTCTTCATTTTTGGTTCTTCTTGAGATACGAACCGTCAAAATTGATATACCTATCAGGTATATCAATCCTTCAGTACTTATCGCTCCCGGGTGCCTTTCCCAAAAGCATAGTTGCTATCTTCATTAGTACTATAACTTACATAGTTAGAACCATGCAACTGAATGGGTCCAACTACGTTAGTTGCTAACAGGAGCTTTTGGGAAACGCATCCCCTGTTGAGAAGTTCATCTTTCGCATCGTTCATTTTGTTTATTTATCATTTTCAAATTATATTGGGATGAATTTGGTCTTCCCAAATAGTCTGTGCTTCACGGATGATTGTTTATTCTCTCTATAGATCCATCCATCCCTCAATTTTTCCTTCTGTGTCTCCTGTTCTGGGGTCACCAGCTCCCTTGTTCATCCATATGAATAATAATTCATCTTTGTCCACATCTTCGAGTTTGCAGTTTGTTAAATAATACAGCCACCTCTATATGATTTGACAAGCACAAAAGTACATTAATATAACAATGTGAAAAATAATGCTAAAGTATTGCAGGCTTTATATTGTTCGGCATTTGTGACGCGCGTAGTATTTATGCGGCTTGTGGCTCAGCCAGCCCTTGAGTAAAGCCCTTAACCCCCAGAATCATGGGTGCTGTTGCAGGTGGCCGCCCTTTGCTGCCAAGCTCGCTGTCACCTACACGTGTGTCAGGGAGAGCAAGGTGGGGTTGGCAGAAAGAGACTTTCTCCATTAGGATCAATAACATTTCATCTCATGGTACAGTTCGTACTTGATACAAACACACAGATAATATTCATCCCCAAGTCATGGTCTCGGCAGAATTTGTGTTTCTGTAATGTGTATGACGGAGCGAGGAACAGAAGCAGTGTGTCGTCACCTCGATTGTGAACATCGGGTTGGTCCAAGAAGTTCCTCCTTGTTTACAGGAACCGTATCGGAGTGTCAGGGGGATGCAGCCACATGCAGCAGTGGGAACGTTCGCACGACATGTGATCAGGCACGACAAAGTGAAGCCACCAAAGGACAGGAATTTGGATGAGTTTTAAATAGTTTGCCCAAAATAGATTAAAATCAGTTCATAAGCTTCAAAAAAAAAAAACAAATGTGGCAGAAGGGTACCTTCCTCCCAGTTGTTTAACAATAAGCTATTCGCTCTGACACACATAGTCACACCTGTATCACCTCATGCCTTCCTCTTCCTGCCCAGACTGCTAACGGCATGTGGCATTTGGCCAACGAGACACACGCGCGTGCACGCACACACGCACGCAAAAATACAATGAAGCGACAACTCGACGTCGCTGACCTCGTTATGGCCCTGGCCTTAGGCGCATTCAACCCTCCAGCATTACGATATTGAAAAACTGCATTCACGTTTTTTAGAATAAATTACGTTTGATACGTTTTATTTATAGACGTAATTTCGACAACCGTCCAGAAAAAGGCGGGATGCGACAGAACACAGAAAATCCTTTGATGTGAAGATGAAAAAAAAGCTGAAGGATCCCCCCGTGACAATATTTTTACAGATTATTTGCGAAGAGTTTTTTCTGTTTACAATGCGTTCTCTTTTTAGATGAAACGCATAATCAAAATAGTAACTGGAGTGCCGTATGGTGACAACAATAAGTTCTGTCCGTTTTGCACATAAAATGTAATTAATTTGCTGTTACTTTACTGAACGGAATGCAACGCACATTGCTATCTTGTACCTACCTATCCACGCATAAATCACCGGTTTGTTCCAGTCTGCAATTTTGAATTCCAACCACAATTTCATGAACCGTAACCAGGTACAGGATGGTAGGGTTATCCAGCTGCGTTAGATCATTAATGTCGTCCTCGTTAGAGGTACAGGATGGTAGGGTCATCCAGCTGCGTTAGATCATTAATGTCGTCCTTGTTAGAGGTACAGGATGATAGGGTTATCCAGCTGTGTTAGATCATTAATGTCGTCCTCGTTAGAGGTACAGGATGGTAGGGTTATCCAGCTGGGGGGGAGGTCCAGATCACACACCCCTGGATTTACCCAAGCGGTTTTATTTATGTGCCTAATCAAGGCTTAATCTGCATTGCCCACTCTCCAGAGCACCTTTTTAACATAAGTACTTGCTCTGTTAAGTGTTAAATGCATAAATAGTGGAATATTACAGAAGATTTGATAGTTTAGAAATGCTGGGGGGACAAAAATGAATTCATAACGTGAAAAAGAATCAGCTTTATGAATGGTGAGGCCTGGAAAAGCGTGCATTGATTTAGTTTTTTTGCTTTTTCCCTTCCTACATTTTTATCTCTGTGGTGTGTTTCGGCAGTGACGTGAAAAAATATATATATATATTTTTTAATACTGAAAGTAAGTAAGCTTATATAGGAATCCCCCCATATACACACACAACTGATTTTCACATCATACAGAGAAGCAGGGCCTAAGAATCACATTTAAAAATAACAGAGTTGTTGTAAATAAAAATAGGAAACAATCTATATTTCGATTGGGGAAAAGAAATCGCGTTCTAATTGATGTCATTTGGGTGACTCTCACACAGCTACTTCTCATACCTCCCAAAAACTGAACGAAGATCAACAAAATCAGTAGGCTGAGATGCAGGTAATCAGTCGTTCCGTCAGTCACATATGACTTTGAGCAAATAAAAAATGACTAAGTGAATTATTATAGCCTATGTATGCATGTATTTAGAGAAATCGTGATCATAAAGTGACAAAAATACAAGAATGTAAGTCATTCCATATGACACAAGACATTTCTCTCATACTGAAATCTAATTCATTGCGCTCTCGTTTTATCCCAGACGGGAAATTTTGGGGTGACAATCACTGTACTATTAACACATACCTACGGCATGATGAATAACCTTAATAACTTTAATAGACAGTCCTAATCAAACACTATGTCAGAGACTACAGTACATGTGGGTCATAAAGATGACTACAGCGAGCAAGGTCCCAGCTACCCGTGAAAACTGAGCAAGTTCATCGCGGTGGGTGTGATGGAATGCTTTGAACTAGAATGGAGGTAACTTCAATAAATCCCCTAAAGGAAGCACTGCAGTTTCTCAGTACATGGGACGGTAATGACAACCAAGATTACATCAAGGCCAAGGCTATATGCGCGGCCCGTTTGATATCGGTTTCTGTGAGCCTCCTCTCTTGTGCATCTTCCTGAGCAGATTTGCTATCTTCTCGATACGTCTTATATCTGAGCATTCCAACTTTCCATGAAACTGAAACCAACGCTTTTCTTTAAAAATGATGATAGCCACTCAGTATAACTGGTGTTGCAAATGTATTATGGAAAAAAAAAATGTGGTCGAAATTTTATTAAAGAAATGTAGATACAAGTTTCTTAGTCTCAGGCCAGTGTGCTTAAATACCAAAGATTAATTTAATCTAATCAGTAAAGGGTTTGAAAACAGTTAGGCTTTTCTTGGTTGTTGGTTGAAGGACTGGATTACGTCAAACGGCAAAACGAATCAGCGATTAAGCCTTATGAGGCTAGGAAATCAAGCTCTAAAGTATTTGCAACATTTTTGCAATTTCTTACAGACACATTTATTGTAATTACCAAGTTGCTATACCACACACATTTCAGTCATGTCCTAGCCATTAAGCAATGGCAACATAAATTACAGTATGTTGCATTTATTCAAAATGATTTTCAAACCCATTTATAGAGATATTTTTTCATTGGAGTAATTCAATAAAAGACGACATTGGAGACCTCTTCCTGGACTTGGCACATAGTCTTAACCATTACACCACTTGCTGTGTTCATCTGTTCAAATTTTAACTGGTCATCCTGTTCAGGGTCAATCAGGGGGCAACACAAGACACATCCTGAACAGCATGTCAGTCCATCACAAGACAAAAATAATCGGCAGAGGTGCAATTGTTACAATGCATTGTGGGTAATTCAGAGATGACTCAGGATCATGGATCAGGTTTCCCACCCCTGATCTAAGGGGTGGCCACCCCTATTGCCAACCCGCTTCAAAATAATGAAAACGAAATAAGGATTGTTTTACTCTCTAAGCGGAACCCTGCAATAGACTCAGTGCGGAGTGGCCACCCCCAAAGACATAACTGGCCCCTGATGTTCACTGTAATCAGAATTTCCTGGCGATATCCCTGCTGCTCTGAAGCACCATGCTACTCCATCACACTGTTAACAGCTCTGTAACAGCTTATTCGCATCCTTCCACTATACAATAGAGAAAAGGCTTGTGATTAAACGGGATTTTGGAGACACCTTGTGGCGCAAGGATAGAGTTGTTTATTTAATCCGGGTCATCAAGGGGCGTGGTGGAGGTGGTTTAGCCCAGCTACATGTGGCCGATTAACATGCAGGGCAAATTCTTTCGTACTATTTCCGGTAATGCCAAAATAAATTCCCAAAAATAAGTTGCAGAAAGGAGCTGGAATAGTAATGTAAAGCAAAAACAAGCTAGGAGAGCAGCTTTGTAGATGCGTCAATTCTTCTCATTCAATGCCGGTGGTTACATCATAGACTAGCAAGTTACGTGGGAAACTTACCAGCAAACAATTTCTGATCGTAAACATATTCTTATTATCTATTAAGAAGTAACGACTGATGATCAATATATTTGCCAAAAGGACAAAAGAATACATGAACTTGCTATATGCTATACGCTACATGAACTTTTTAATATGACGCATA
>JAODKL010000002.1:22626627-22649968 GCA_026780765.1 Petrocephalus schoutedeni | reverse complement strand
AAGGCTTTCCAATTCATGACCACAGAGAAGAGTATATTAGCTACTATGTGGTATTGTTATGACAGGATTCCCATGGTTATCATATTCAGACAGATTCAGACAAAACACTCCAAGCTGAGACATTTGTTCATTTATGAAGAATGTTTTTTTTTTTAAACTATTTTTCTTGGTCTTCTATGCAGTTTGACACGCGTTATTTTTATAGAAGAGCTGACGTGTGTTTATGTTTGCAAACAGGACCTAGCGAAAACAAACCCTCTGTATCAAGTTAGAAACTTCAGCATCCACACCTACATCATGCTTTCAACATTTCCATTCTAGGAAGTGTAAATGCAATGTTCTCCCGCCCCAGAGAATGTGAACAATGACAGCTGGAGGCAAGGGGGAAAATCTGCAGACTGTTGCTTATTTGCTGTATGGCACTGCAGGGGGGACTTGGTAAGGGGCGGACAGAGCGGCTGGAATCAGGGGGCCTGGGCTGTTTGATCCTGTTCTCTGAATTTATGCCAAAAACATTGCAGTCAACAAGTCAAAACTGGAGCGAACTGGTCTGTGCTGCCGCTTGTTTCCGTGCTGTACAGCGTTATTGGTTCAACATTGTCTAACTGTCACAGCTAGCTGTAAAACATAACATACATCTAATATATATTCCATTTCCCAGAAAAGTTTCAGACACAATAAACACAATAAATCTGAATCACTATATTTTCCACATACCCCCTGATGCAGCTTACACTCATACTGCACTTTGCTTGTCCTTTATAATGGCTGCAGGTAATATTTTAATTTTTATTTTTTTCCAGGTTTCCTCAGCAGTTTCTAATTTCTTTTGTAAATCGGATTTTTTTAATGCAAAGTTTCATGCCCCTTGTCATTTAGTTCCACATTTATGGGGAAATGGATTTGTGGTCTTTACTAAAAAGTTGAAAATGTAAGCAGCTTACTGCCCCTGAGTAAGTGCAGTCTGTCCTTGGCTCACAGTTTGATGTGAGCATGTTTGTGTACTGAATATGTCAATACACATCATCTGTGTCTCCTAATCCATGTGTCAGAGATCAGAAATGTCAGCAGGTTTTATAAATGTATTTAGAAGGATTTGCAGGAAGGATTTGGCATTTGGCAAATGTGCATTTAAGTTTAACACATTAATCATACAGCATAGATCGGGCAGACATACTTCCACCTGCTAGACAGCCAGCTATTTTCAAAGGAGTGATCCTTTTAGTAGCTTCATAATGGTCATGTCAGCAGGGAGAAGCTTGTTATGATCCACAGGTGTCCCAGCTGAACTCAGCCGTCTCCCCGAGGGCCTTGGTTTATTCAGCTGCAAGCTTCTTTTCCAAGCACTTGAATCAGACCTTGAGGGACAGGGTGTTATGGGGCCCAGACACACACATATTCACCAAACACACCTCCTCCTGAAGAATGAGGACCGGCCCGAAAGACATCCAGTCATAACATAGCACTCCGCATAATCACACGCGGATCCTCGTGCCGAAAGAGCTGTAACAGCAGGGATGGCTGCTTAGTGCTGGCGACTGGGAGGCACAATGGGCGGATTCGATCATTTGAGCTGAAATCTCCCAGGGAACTGCTTACAGGCCTTTTGATTCGGTCCTTTCAGTGTTTCGGCCTGAGCCTGGTTCCCTACCTTTGTCCCTCTCCATACTCATGTGCACCTTATTTCATCGACAGACAGGTTTTGAATTAATCTTTTTATTGTTTTACAGCGCAGCCTCCCAGCCTGGGGGATATAATCATTCTGCAATAAAAGCCCCATCTCTGCCCCGACCGTGATGGACCGCATTATGTACTGTAAGAGGCCCTTTGTCTCCCCAGTTCGCCTTGTCTTTCATTAACCCATCCTCTCCTCTTGCTGCTCCTCGGACATTCACTCTCTGACTCTCAAATCCTATGTTCTCCCAGCACCATGTATTCTACTCCTTCTCCTTCCTCCTCGTCCTCCTCCTCTCTCTCCCTCCCCCAGGGCAGCGAATGGACAAAGAGCAGCTTGTTTGAACTTGGCTTTTGTTCTTTATCTGCAAGTCCAACCAAGCCGTCTCACCGTTAAACAATGGCAGAGTGTTTTGCCTCGTGACAGACTGCGAGGTGCTGGCCTGTGGGTCCGTGCTGAGAATTTCAAACAGTGCTAGGAACAAAGGGTTCAGAGACTGCAGTGCTTCATGGCCATACCGCTTTCACAATTGTTGTTTCATATGTCAAAAACTGATCTCTGTATCTGATTGGATAAGTATATTTAGCCGGCTTCCTTACTGGTTGGTGCAGTCCGCCTCTATAATTATTGAAGCCCCCTCCTCACCTGACAGGCCTCCAGTTCCTGTACTCTGGTCTTTTGAAAAGCAGCCAGCATGCAATCACCTTCATAATGAACAATTAGCACAAACGCTTTAACATTCTAAAGACACACGCAGTTAAACATTAAACTATACAAAGTTGATATCCTGCAGGTTTTCCATACTTGAAACATTTTATAGTTATAAACTAGAATATTATGGTACTGTTCAGGCACCAGCCACACCTGGTATCCTTTAAGGAACCGGTTCTTCAGAAATCTGTTTGTGGAAAACAGCCCTTCGGGCACCTCCCAGTTGCTGTGTCAGTTGTACATAAGTGCTGTGTATCTTACATATCTGCTGCCCCATGACCGTTCCGTCCTATCATGGCCAAATAGCTAGCGTAGCTATAAAACAATCCCAGTAAACCAAAGTGCAGTTGCTTCAAGGTCTTTCTGAGCACTGGCTTGAGACCTCTGGGTTCATCTCACATTACTTTTATTCCAAAGTAGTATGACAAAGTAATAGAGGGGAGTCAAGGGCCTACAGCACCCCCATGTGGCCGTGATTCTTAGAAAATGCAATTTATCCACAAGCTACATGTGTACAAGAGGGAAATTAACACACAATGTTTATAAATCATCAAATGAATAATTCAGTTTTTAACCATAATTACTAATTTTCTAAATATTATTGTCTATTTGGCTAATTGTTTTGTTCAGGCACACTTGTTCTGTATAGGTGTAACTGTGTATCTGTGCAACTTGACTAAAGGCAAAACCAAAATTTTGTCAGTGAGTCGATGACAACGACACTGTTGCTATTTGTAAAAGGAAAATATTCATATTCATATCACATCGTACACAGACACACAGACACAGGTGCGAGTGAGACTTTTGGTTAGGGAGGAGGGGGAGCCATTATCTGCCCCTGGAGCTTTCTTTGGTGTTAAGAGCTCTGCTTGAGGGTACGAAGGTGCTATGATTGCTCTGCTGACCAAAGAATTCAAACCGGTGACATTCCAGTCAGATTCCGAACCCGTGGAGCCACACAGGGTAATAAATACTGATAGATAATTCATGATGGTGATAAATAATTTTTATACTGACTTTGTGATCATGATTCCGCAATGGTATATGAGGTCTGGGCCATGTTTGCCCATTGGTTATTGTAGGGGACAGCTTTAATCCAATAAGCTTAGAGCACAATAAAATATTAGCATAAATAAGGTATTGTAAGCGTGGCAACAGGCCACTAGCTAGCTTTCTGGCTCATTCAGAATCAGAAAATACAGTGATAAAGGTAACAATCTAATGCTACAGAAAGGAGTTATCAAAACAAGATAATAGACAATTAAATAACCAGATCATACTGAATTTGCATGTATATTAATAAAAATATTAGACACTGGGTGAATTACTGTGTGTCCTGTGTAAGTGTGAGCCATGTTTAATTTCAAGTTTGATTGCCATGGGGAGAAACCTTCTTTTGGTGACATGAAATATGGGTCTGGATGGATCGACGTCTTTTGCCACAAGGAAGATTCTGGAATATTGAGTGCCTGGGGGTTAAGGGATCTATAATCTACTTATGCACTGAAAGTCCTGTCAGTTGGGGCAGTGGTGGCCTAATGGGTAGGGAAGCATGCTTGTGGTTGGAATGTTGCCGGTTTGAATCCCCATCTAGCTAGGTACCCCTGAGGTGCACTGAGCAAGGTACTGCTCCATGGGTGGTAAATAATAGCTGCTACATATGGGATAATTGCAAAGGACACGTTTTGTTGTTGTCCACTGTGGCGTGTCAACAATGACAATGAATCACTTTCACCTTAGACACAGCAGTGTTTCCCAATCTGGTCCTTTGGGATCCCCATTTTTGGTACAGGGTTAGGAACACTGCTGTACAACACCGGCAGTGGAGGTAGGCTGCGGCTGATGATCTTTCAGCAGACCGGGCTACGGTGCAGCCTGTGTTTATCCAAGCCAGTAGTGTACCAAACAATGATGGGAGAGATGACAGCAAACTCAATAATAGGCATATAGAATTGCACCATAGATTATGGCAGGTTGAGTTTGTTTTTCTAAGCAAAGTGTATTCTTTGTTTTCCTTCCATCATTGTTGGGTCGGTGCTGTCCTTCCACATTTTGGAAATGACTTCACCAAGGAATGGGACCACTGTCAGTTTGCTGTGCAGATGGGGGAGTCACGTAGGGCAAGGGGGGGGCTCAGGATATTCTGTGATCCACTGTTCTGGTGGCATTTTGGTGGCAAGTTGTTAAAGGAGGACCCAGCTATCAAGATGTCAATTTGCAGTCTATGTACTGACTGCTCCCTGTCAGTTATTAAACTAATGAGAGTTGGTGTCCTCTGCAAATTTCTGTAGTTTGACAGAATTGTTCTTTGAGGTGGAGCTATTGGTATATAGCAGGCAGGCAGGTGGTGTAGTGGTTAGGGACACAATGTGACATGGGTTAAATGCAGAGGACATATTTCGTTGTTGCGTGCTGTGGTGCGTCAACAATGACGATTAATCACTTTTCATATTGGTAAGAGAGAAAAGCAAGGGTGAGAGCTCACAGCCCTGTGGAGTTCCAGTGCTTGTGGTCTGAGGGTCTGGGATATGGTTTTCTGCCTTACTATAGCTGCTTTATATTTGTGAGACAATCACCATGAACATCAGTATCTGGAACAACCAAGCTGTTATTTAACACAAGAGAACATCAGCACTGAATTAACATTTCTGTCTTCCTTACAGATTTTGCTAAAAGCTTCTACTGGACATCCCCCCCTGCCCTGCGTGACTCCCCCATCTGCACAGTAGACTGACAGTGGTCCCATTCATCCCTTTGCTTATGGCGAACTTTGATCAAATAGAGCCAGTTCCTAGAATTAAATGCCACAATCCTAGGATCACTCTGGGCAGGACCTCTGCAGGTAACGTGCAGTTTATCAAACAGCCATCTCATCATAATGTCCTGGCAGTTCGAGTGGAAACTGGACCACGAAACTAATGATAACAACGTCTATAAGTATTGTGAATTACATTTATCCGTGCTCCTAACTGCCAACAGATCATTCGACACTGCTTTCGTAAGCTTATTTTTAATCTGCTTGAAACATATATAAAATGCTTTTCAACTTTATACAATGACTGCCGTGCTCATTTAGCCGCAGGTCGCGTCTTGTCGTGCGGTACGAAATTCCTCAGTTTTGAATTGTGCGCCTTTAAATTGATTTGCATAAAGAGGCGGGTCTGAGGAAGCTGTGCGCATGCGCGTCGGCCTGAGCCGGAAGTCGGAGCAGGAAGAAAACAATCGGTACATCGGAGGGGGCAGTAGGTTGTGATAGTTGTCGGCGAGCTGTACGGACGGCCAAGAGACTCCTCCGAATGTCGCGGAAGGCGAAGGAGGAGTACCACAGGTTCTTCAGCGTGACAGATCCGCGTAGCCATGAGAAGGGACACACAGAGTACAAAGTCACAGCCAGGGTCAGTTAGCTGGCTGGCTAACGGCTCATTAATGCGCTCTTTATTAGACTGCTGCCTCAGTTTGGACTAATGTCGTGCTTATAATAAGTAATACATTAACGCGTGGTGCAAATTTAATGATTACCAATTGGAGAAAGCAATGAATCGAGTTAGCCAATATTAACCTTGTGTTTTTGCTAGACGAAACTTTTCTTAACATAATTTAGCAACATTAAGATTAATTGGGCATTGATTCTTTCGTTTTGTATTTTTGGCTTTTATTAATTGCTGTTATTTACTTCAGGGTGGAATAGGTGGGTCATACTTGTGAATATTAGCGGTAATAATAAAGCCTTCTTACTGAGCTCGTGCTGAAATCACGGGACTTTCACTCGTGACGTGCGCAGGGCGGGTTGGGTCCTGGACACCCCCATCACTAATTTGTCTTTTACTAAGTGCTGAAGTGGACATTCACCAGAATCCTACACATAGTACAGTGTACCTTGGGTTACCACCTAATCCATGTCAGAAAGGACACTTAGAGGTTGGACAGGATCCGTAAGCTACCATTCCATATAAAAGGGCCTGGATTTCACTTTAGTACAGGGTCCTTGCTGTGCGCTGATGGTCAGACTCCTATAATCATGCATGCGCCACTAATGTTAATGTGGAACAACAGCCGGAATGAGCCATTCAGCCAAGGAAACCAGTGAAACCAGTCAGAGCACAAGAAGTACTGAACTATTTAGCCAAACACAGGAGCCTTTGTTGTGAAGTGGGTTGTAAAATCTCAAGTAGCTCAAAGTGTTCTTTCTGACATGGATTATGTGGTCACCCTAAGTGTGCCTTACTAATCACCTACTCTCTCTGTCTGCACAGTTTGTTTCAAAGAAGAGACCACAGGATGTGAAGGAGGTGCGTATATGTGAAGTTTGTTCATTGAGTTTTAGCACTGGAAAAGCTGTAGGTAAGGGATCAGCGTCTATCCCAAAACGTAGCATTATAATTAAAATTCAACCAGTTTCATTGTGCCATTGATGCGCAAAGTCAATGGGTATTAAAGTCAGACTTAGAATTAGACCACAAGGGTTGTGTATTTGGTAGAGACAATCAAAATATAATATACATGTAAACTTAGGGTACAGTGATGTGATTAGTGGTAATCGGGGCAGTGTTTAGTAAGTTAGGTTACTAGGGTGGTGAGGAGCCTGACTGCCTGGGGGCAGAGGATGTATGTAGTCTGGTACAGCTGGTGTGAATGCAGTGGTGCCTCTATTCCAGAGGGCAAAGAGTTCATGGAAGGGGTGGGAGGGGTCATCTGGAATGCGGGAGAGTGCGGCATTTGGGGTGAATAGAGGAGGAGTAGGAGACCCTGATGGTATTTTACAGCCATTTTCACTATATGTTGCAGGGACCGGCCTGAGATTTTGCAAATCCCACACCAGACAGTAATAGAGCTGGCCAGGGCACGCTCTGTGCTACGCTTGTAGAACATGTACAATAGTTTGTTAATGCTGATTAATTTCTCCACATTTTTGCTGTGTTGCTGCTGAATGGCTACACAGGTGGTGGTGTGGAAGAGGTACTCGGAGCTGAAGAAGCTTCATGGAGAGCTGTCCTACACGCACCGCAACCTTTTCAGGAGGCAGGAGGAGTTTCCTCCCTTCCCACGGGCTCAGGTCTTTGGTGAGCTTGATAGGGCGTTAGCCCTGCATTAGCCTCTGCGTAACAACTTTAACTTCCGCATTTTTTATACATACGTGTAATATGGGGAGCTAGGCTGCGCTGGTACCTGAAGGAAACAGGCAATCTCCACATATGGAGCCATGGTGGAGACTCGAGACCTGTTTCCAGAGGTGTGAGGCAGCAGTGCCAACCTCTGCACCAACACACCAAAATACATAAAATTATATATAATTATATAATTATATATCAAAATAAATATATAAATAATATAATTAGTAAACAGTAATACTGTAAAAAGCAACGAGAATTTCTTCTGTTCTCCAGACAATCCCTAATATCATGTTGGGTGGCCTGGAAAACACAGCCATTCTGTCTGTTTGTTAAATTTGTTAAATATTAATGATGAGGTATTGATTAGCCAAACAAGATGTTAGTGGTTGAGTTCAGCAAAGACATGGATCGCAAACAGGAAATGTTTGCTTGAGGAAAGGCTTTGAAATGGTAAGACGGTAAGACTTTGACAGGCATAGTCATAGCTTTACACCAACATAAACATAACTCGAAGATAGTCTTAGGCTGTCACACAAAACTTTTGCACAGTACTGTATGTACATGAGCAAGTAGTGTGTTATTTCACAAGAATGACTTTACCAAAGCACACCTTTGGCGTCTGTCACAGGGCGGTTTGATGAAGCTGTGATTGAAGAGAGACGGAAAGCAGCAGAAGATATGCTCCTCTTCACTGCCAACATCCCCGCCCTGTACAATAGCCCGCAGCTCAAGGACTTCTTCAGGGTGAGGTTCCTGTCCTGTGCCGTGATGCCATGCCCCTCCCATCACCAGGCCACGCCCCCTGAGCTTCTTTATCATATGATAGGACAGCTCACCGGCCCTTCCCAATTCCAAGTTTCATTCTTACAATGAAGTCACATAAATGTATTCAGAATGCTCTGGTAGTGATACACACAGTTTCACACAAATTCAGAATGCCTATCTGTGTATGCCCAATATCTTTGAGAAATCCCACCTAATTTGAGATCCGGGCTTTTTCGGAGACTGGAAAATGACATCTATTTTTTGTTCTCTTGTTTTGTTTACTTATGAATCTCAGTTGTGTATCTGAATCTGGCAGTTGAACAGTTTACCATTTACTGCTATTCCTGAAACACTCAATATTGTACACGTCACTGTTCTGTGGCCAGATGTGGTTCTCAAGGTAACTTATTTTTTTGTATCAGGGTGGGGAGGTAGGAAGACCATTGGACAGCACCCCTCTGACATCTTCCTCCCCCCTGCCTCCTCCTCTCATACCTCTGCCTGAACCATCTTCATGCAATGGTATGGACGAGGAAAGGGGGACTGAAGCACCATCTCCACAGGATGGAGTTGGATTAGGTGAACCTGAGGCTGCAGTAGAGGCCTACAGCGAGATGGAAAATAGCCCAACCTCCCTACCAGAAAGTGGGGCTTTTGGAGAACTGGAAGACAACACTGACTCACCACCCAGGGGTAAGGCTTGAGGCAAGGTTTATGCAGAATGTATTGGTGGTAGTGATGGGCAAAATTACACCTCATGAACCGTTTGCTGAATTTTTAGACCCCACTAGATGGCGCTCTTGATTTGCTTTGGGGCATGCTTTATGCCCTTTTATGAACAGAGAGCACCATTTAGTAGGTCAAACATACTGGTAATAGTGGTTCATGGGGTGCCATTATTAATTGGTTGATCAAGCTGTGAACCTCTAACCTGAAGGTTTAGGATAAAAGAGATGGGACTTTGAGTTCTTGGCAAAGTCCTGAACTTAATTGATGCTAGTAATTGTTGATTTTAAATAATCCAATAATACCTTTATGTGACATAAAGTAGTTTTACAGCATTGGAAGAAGGTTCACTTTAAATGTGACACTTCCAAGTGGGCCTTTTTCAGGAATAGGCTTTTGAGCCATGATGTGCATTCAGGACATTGTGCTTACTATGGGAGATAAAAATATTCACGTTCTACAGGAATGTGGAACTTTCTTTGCCGGGATTTCCAATCTATGCCTTTTTGACTGAGCTGGAAGCCAGTCTTGTGGGTGCATGTCATGTTGGTGAAGGACATTTGTAGTTTGTTCTTTGTAGTTTCCAAGGCTGCTTGATTAGCTGGGAGTTTTTTGGCTTATTGCTTTGAATGAATTTAATGTCTTTATTTCTCATTTCTCTTTCCCCCTCAAGCAGCCAGCCCTAGTTCTGCTTGTGTCAGAAGGGACCAGACGGAGTCTCAAGATGAGTTTGACTTGCTGTTTGACTCTGTAGCGGAGGGACTTCCAGATGAAAATCCACCACCCCTTTCAGACTCTGATCTCGCCATCTTCGATCCATGTGCCAAAGAAGGTGTTTTTTCATCTTTTTTTATCACACAATCTGCTGTTAAGGACTGACACTGATATAAAGATGCTGTATTTTGATTTGAAGGCGAGATTGTACTAGTAGTCAGTATTGCATATAATAAGCGTCTCTCTCTCTTTTTCCCCCATTGTGTTTGTCCTGTTTTGTTTCTGTCCTGTCAATAGATCAGCCCAAAGTACCGCATGACCACTCTGAGCTGATGTCACTCCTATTGGCCGACCCTAACAGCCCTGTAGAGCCGAGCGGGGAGGCGGGGTATCTGGCACAAGCGGCCAATGAGCTGAATACAGCGGTGGAAAAAGAGAAAGGGGGGGAGTATGGCGGCGCGATACTGCGATACAAAGCTGCCGTGGATATACTGATCAAAGGAGCGCAGGGTGAGACGGCTGACTTGTTTAGAACTAAGCCTTTCTTAAGCCGTGCCGTTAGTAGCGATTATTCCCTTAAAGCTCCGTGACGGAGTTGATTGTGTAATGGTGTTTAATGCTCGCTTTTATCCGTGCGGAAGTGACCTTGTCACCGTGTCTGTCACTTAAGCCAGCAGCCTTCTGTAACTCCTCAGCCGGCTTAATCCAAGGCACCGCGCGCCCCGTCGCTGGCCCTACTGCTCACGTACATGTTGTCATTGACTGTCCCACCCTTTGGCTTCCTGTGTCAGGCGACCCGGACCCACAGCGCAGGGCGTCGGTGAAGAGGAGAACGGCGCAGTATCTCCAGCATGTGGAGGCACTGATCTCCCTGCAGGACCCCGCCGGCTCCGAAGACCAGCACGAGTAGGCCGGGGCCTACAGGAGGACGGCCCCTTGTCCACACTAACTTCTCTGCCGCCAGGAGAGGTCATCACTCCGTCAAACTGATGAGCACAAAACTCTATTTCTAATAATTCCAGTCACGCTTTGACTAACTTGCTGGTGATCCCTGAAACTCTGTAATGTCGATTTGATTTCTTTGTTCCTTCAGACTTAGTCTTTTTTTTTTTTTATTGTATTGACAGTGTAAATAATGTTTGTGTATTGACTCATTTGAAAGATTTTGTAGAATAAAAATGAGGTTTCCAATTGTATTGGCTTGAATTGTAGTAAGTGCTTCGGTGCACTAGGTGTCACTGTCAACATGAAACGATAACCACGCCAAACTGCTCCAAAACAATAGTCAAATCTCCAGGAATAAGATTGGAATACCCATCCAGTCACCTCTCTGCTTCCCTGTGTGTGTGTGTGTGTGTGAGGGAAGGGTGATAAGCAAATCGGATGAGGAAAAAGGCCGCGGTGATTAGAGGATAAGCACGGATGATCTCTCAGGGCTCTCTGCACAGAAACGACACACCCCCATAATTTCAGTCTCTCTGAGCTGTTGTTTTTGTTGATTGCAGAGAGTCAAAAAGGCCAGGAACAATGAGGTGCAACGGGGGGGGGGTGGGGGGGGGTCTCGCAAATACAGAAAGAACGGGCGGCATGGGTGGTGTCAGTACATTAGCATGCAGCGTGTGTCAGCCCTCTCTCCACTGCCTCTCCTCTTCCCTCTCTCCACTGTCCAGGACAATTATGCCATCAACACACTCCAGCCAGAGAGAGGATAATTGCAAAATGAAAGTGTGTGTGTGTGTGCGTGTCAGCGCATGTGTGTGTCTCTGTGAATATAAATGTGTATATAAACTAAGACCCTCTTTACAGTTGCTTTGTGTGTGTTTGCGTGGATTGATGAGACTGTGTGTATGTGTGCGCGTGCGGGGGGGGGGGGGGGGGGGGGGGGGTCGAGAGGTCTCAGTGAAGAGTCACGATGCAGCCGTTAACTTCGGTAAGTACCTCTGAGCTCTATAGTAAGTGGAGATGTAGGCCGATGTCTGGGTACTCCAGGACACATGGTGAGGCCTTCAATAGCACCCAGAAAGTGCAATGATGGCTGGCGAGTGCTTTCTGTGCCGTGTCGCGCACACATTATATATATATATATATACATATATGAATTTATATAGCGCTGTCAGACCAGTCATTTACAGGCACACACACATTTAATCTCACACTTCTTGGCGACTCCCATCTCCTGGCCCGCGTGTTCCTCTGGCCCAACTTCTCTCGTGCTGTCATCCCCTCATTGTCTCCCAATTCCCTCTCCTGTCACCTTGCCCAAGGCTCTGAGTGCACCCCACCCGATGGGAATCAATGCACAAACACTTTTGCCCCCCCCCCGCTTGCCTGCACACCCACTGCCCCCATCCCTTGATCTCTCGCCCCGGATGCCGCTTGCTGTTCGGTGAAAGGCAGGAATGTCATTTTGCTGTCATTTTTCATTTATTTATTTTATTATATGATTTAATTATTACATTTGCCATACAAAAAAAAGGCATATCGAACATTCTAATTTATAGTTTTGAATACCCTCAGTCTGCGCATGAATTATTTAAATTTTTCGACAATCCTGTATTTTATGTATCTGTTTTTATTTCGTTTGTGTCCGATATGTATTGTTTCATGAATACGACATCAAAAACGAACAGCGAACAGAATAGTAATTGCAACGCGAAGGATTTGTGAATACAGATTACAATATACGTGGACTAGTTTTTAAAACATTTTACGCAGCCTAACAGCTGGTCGAATAAATATGATAGCTGAAGGCATCACAAACTGTACATATAGCCCATCACACACTATACAGAAATGCAAAAAAAATCAATTTCTCATGTCATCTATAATCACTATGCGGTAGAAGTCACATTTGCCGACTGGCTGTTTATATTCTGTTGTATTGATCATTTGGTCCCTCATTTTTTGGGGGAAAAGAGCCGCTTTTGTCATACGCCGCGTTTCCATAACAACGCGAACACCTTTCCTGCTATTGCCGTTGTTCTCAATAGGGGGAATATTGCAGTGAAGTGGGTGAATGAGAGGGGAGGCTCGGGGCGGAATAGGGGATATTGAAAGCATGCATGGGGGGCAGGGGTACAGATAAAAGGAGGTTTTAGAAGTGAGTCCGTGTGTGTGTCCGGGGGGGGGGCTCTGCTCTGTGCTGTGACGTGAGCGGCTCGTAGCCTGTTAACCGCCTGCGATGTCTGTCATTCTCAGACTGCGAAGTTTCATCGCTTCGACCGACAACCAGCGTAATTCCAATATGTCCAACGTCTTTGATCCGACATCCGCGTACATTTCAGATGTAAACCCAGAAGTTGATTATGATGATATCGCCGGAGCATAAGCCACTTTTATACTGCTTGGCCAAGCGTCGGCTCTTTGCCGTTATGTGATAAGCAGCCCCCGCTAATAGCCGCCCCGCCGCCCGTATCTGCTGTGCGCGGCCGCGTACGGGTCTGTGGACGCGCACGGACCGAGCGGGCGGCGAGCGCAGCTGCACGGCTCCCGTCTGTTTGCGCTCCCCTCATTACACGTTACACAGCAGGTCTGCCGGATTCGGCGTGCGTAATACAACAGAATAATATCATAAAATATTGCTATATATTCTTTTCTGTATAAATAGTAGGTATGAGGCATTAGTGCGTTAAAACTTGATAGAGACGTTTGAATATGGTGACACTGCTCATAGGCTAAGAACAGTTATAGCGTCTAAAAACATTATCTATTATGTAACACGATATTAAACCGAAATATCCTGCGACAAAGCCTTTAAGCTTTAGCAAGGCCACACTTACATCAGCACTGTTATGTACACAATATTGTATATAATAAACAATATTACAATATAATAATCTAATGACATATTCTTTATAATATGGAGGATTAACACAGTGTCGCACATTAGCCATATATGTGTGTGTGGGGGGGGGGGGGGTGTATGCGCGTGCGTGCACCATGTGGTGGGCAGGGTGTCCCCTCATCCGTGCCTCATCCCAGGCTCCATGCTTACCGTCACCTTGCACTGGATTAGGTCTGGAAATAAAAGTAAAGACGTCAAAGTTCCAGCAACGGGACGGATCGCACACTGACCCTCCGGGGGTGCCGGGAACCAGTGGCGCTCGCTTGTTAGGCCGGGTCGATTCTGATTGGGAGCCGCTACTTAGCCGGTTCGATGCCCCACGTGGAGTGGGGTGGGGATTCCCGGCGTGAGTGACGTGGGGTGAAAGCGGGGAGAGGGGCTCGGGGACGGGCAGTGGGTACGCGATGGGAGGGGCACCCGGCGCACCTCGACGCCTACTGTGCAATTAGTGCGCTCCAGAAGAAGGGTGCGAAGCAGGCAGATAGCAGGAAAGGACAGTATAACGGGAGTAGGCGCGCGTCTGTGCGTAATAGATACACGGGTAAAGTCGCCGACAGAAATTATTATACAGAGGGTATCGAGTAAGTCTATAAAATACTTTTTTTTTTTAATAATTGTCTATATTCATATGTCTTTCATCTGTAGATATGTAGGAACCATGCATGTTATCTGCTGCTGAGTGTTCGTCAGTAAAAAGCTTTTAGAGTTTGTGGGGTAACGTGTGGTCGAGAAACCCGTAATCGCATAAAACTGATATTTTTTTACATTTAGTTGCTCTATTTGCGTATTTCCTGATTCCACCTCATGCATTGTTCGTTCCTGTTACGCGTAATAATATTCTATCGCGTAAAAAGAAACTGGTAAATTGACGAATTCTGGTTTATGATTTTTGGATCCCTGATAGCCGCCTATTTTGGGCACGGGATTAGATCGCTCGTTTTGTAACAGATTTGCTCCATCTGCTTCATTCCTTGGCTTATCATGCAGAGCGCTTCTGTTATGAGGGAATGAATGACAGATTCAGTCTAGGAGTCCGTTTACATTGTTTCCTATGTATTTTGTGTCAGATACAATAAAAAGAGACAGAATTAAACCTAAACCGAAGATGTACATATGCAATAGTTGCACGTAGCGCGGAATTTTGTAACCATTTATAAATAGTCCAAATTGTTTCCCAAAAAAACATTCTCTCGCGAACATCTGTTCATTCAGTGGCGATGGGGAACTGAGGTTATGCTGTTCACACAGAAACGGAGGGGGGTGTCTCTTCTCGTTTTTGCTTCCGTATTTTAACACTATTTGAAATACTGTTGGAGATTTCTCAACTTTTATGTGTCACTTTGGCAGCTTTCATAATGAGCAGATTATAGATTATACAGTATTATATATCATATATGCGCGCACACTTAAGAATTAACCAAATTATTCTAAGCTTGTATTGTATTGTTGATATAGTATCTATTATTATTATTATTATTATTATTATTATTATTATTATTATATACGCCTGTTAGAGTTAACGTCGGTAGCAGATGTAAAAATATTACATATAAATATAAAGCACCAAAATATAGTGTATCCTGTTAGATGTGTATATGCAAGAATAACACTGTATGCTTCTTTCACACTACTTAGACTAGATTTTTAGAATGTATCGTATTAACAGCTTTCACCTATATATATATATATATATATATATATAATCACTGTGTTTTTCAGTTTAACCACACTGGGTAATTTGATTTATTAGTCGAATCGTTCTTGTTATGGACCTTTTTTTTATAATTTTTTTTTTGAAAGCTCGAGTTGTGTGTGTCTGGGTGTGCGTGTGTAAATAGTCTGTATAAACATTGTTACAGCTGTGAGTAGCCCGATAACAGACGCAGAGGAAGAGCCGAGGTGGAAAAGGACGACATAAGCAGAGGCCTGCTGTGAGGCCAGCGATGCGCTGCCCATGACGTCATAACCGGCGTGTACCGTGGCACTTTACGTGTGGATCGTCCATTCTGTCATCCGTGCCTGTTGGCTGGCATTTATTTGTTTGTTTATTTGTTTGTTTATTCTTGATGGCCTCACTCTTTCTTTCAGATTCGTGTGGGCAGGTCATTGGGGCCACAGGAACCCAAAGAGCAGGGGTGATGGATTGTTCTTCGGACCCCCTCAGTCAGCAGGCATCCCAGGTTTTCCATTATGGCTTATATAACGGGCCCCCCAGCGCAGTGCCCTCTGCACCCCGCTACTCGGGTGACAGCCCCCCTTCCTACCCCGTCATGTCCCACCTCCTGCACTCTGGTGGCCCGCAGCAGCCAAACTTCTACAGGCACCGCCAGTCAGCCAGCGAGGGCTTGGATCCCGTCTCTGACAGGCGGCAGAGGCCTGTGGAAGGGCTGCTGGGAAGAGGCCCAGTGGCCCTAGAGGCCTCTGCTCTACCTCAGCTCCTCTCCAGGGGGAAAAGGCAGCCCTCCTTCCAGATGGGAGATTGGTCCCAGCAGCTAGAGAGCGGGAAGAGGGTATGTCCAGAGGGCTTGCTGAGAAGAGGAGAGGCTGATGGGGAGTTTGGGGGGAGGGGTGCCGAGGGGGTCCAGAGGAAGCTGGAGAGAGGAGAGACTCGGGGGAGGCAAGGCGGCACGGAGATCCGGCAGCGCCAGAGGCAGGAGCTGAAGGTCCTTCTGCAGGAGACCAGAGGGAAGCTGCTGGAGCTGCAGGAGAAGGTGTGGAGGGCATACGGGGAGCGTCGGGGCGGCGGGCGGAGAGAGGATGGAGAACCGCCCCAAGACGAAGGGCCGGAGATGTTCTCAGAGGACGAGGAAGCCAGCGACTTGGGAGGGATGGCTCTCAAATGGCCTCCACATCCTTCAGGAGGCAACAGGGCAGAGAAGAGGACCGATGGCGACCTGGGCGACGGCGAAGCCTCCCAACAGGGAGCTCCAGGGGAGGGCAGGGTGCTGCTGGATTGTGGCCTGGTCAGGGGCGAGTGGGAGGCCGGGGGCGAAGGGGGGCCGAAGTTCGCACAGGCCCTGAAGCGGGAGCTGGGCAGTGCTGTGGCCAGGGTCATCGACCGAGTCACTCACCTATACACCCAAAGCTGCCCATCCTCCCCGGAGGAGCCAGCCCCAGTGGGAGGGGTGAGGTCTAAGAAGGGGGAGGGGCCTAAGGTAAACAAGGCCCCGCCCTCCCTGGGGCTGCCTGAAGCTGGGCCCTTGGTGCCGAACAGGACACAAGAGAAGCTCATGCAGAACCCAAACACCAGTCAAAATACAATATTCTCACAGCTGAATTCCAGTCTCCACCCCCTGGCACGCAGTCACATTCCTGACCAGCTACCCTCCCAAGCCAAGGAGCCCCTCCTCACCTCCTATCCCCCTGCCCCTCCCCCCATGCCCCTCTCCCTCCTGCACTACACCATGCAGCACCTGTTCGCCCGCTCCCTCTCCAGCTTCCCGCTCCCCAAGGACTGCCTGTCTGCCGACTCCTTCCTGGATTTCAGCCCCCACGCCACGTCCTTCCCTCCCATGCCGCTCCTGGGGCAGCTGGATGCCTCACTCCCCACCCTGGACAGGGAGGGCGGTGGGAGAGGGCAAGCGGGCGGGCTGTTGAGCGGGTACGTGGATGGGGGGGACTCCTCCGTCTACCTCCCGGGGGGGTCGATATCCTTTCACCTGGCCCGGCGGGAGACGTGCAAAGGCAGCCGGATAAAGGACGGGGGAAAGCAGGGCTGATAGACAGAGCTGAGCTCCACCCTGGCACAGACATGCAGGCGGCAATAACAGGCGAAGAATAGAGGAGACAGGAGGAATCGTGTAGGAGAATAAGAGAGAATGGCCCTGCATTAGTGAGGCAGAGGCCCAGGGAGAGGGGATTAGAGAGACAGGGTTGGGGAACAGGCTGTTTATCAAAAGCACCTTGTCTCTGAATATCTTTAGTGGAACGGAGAGAGGGCTGGAGCTTCTGAGAGGGAGGGTGAGAACATTTGTTTGAAGGAGATCTTGGGGTATTTGTAGTTTCTGGGCACACCTTGGCCAGAGTTGTGCCGTCGTGCGTGTTTGCTTGTGCATGTGCCTGTGCGAATGCGAGAGGAGCTCCCTTAACTGGCCACACTCCCAGGAAGGCCTGTCTCCCTGTCACCTGAAGAAGGCCAAGCTCATGTTCTTCTACGCACGCTACCCGAGCTCCAACACCCTCAAGACCTACTTCCCTGATGTGAAGGTATCGTCCCTTTTCACACTCACTGTTCCTGATTTATGCGGCATAGGTAGCTGCATCGCCAAGTAGCCTAAGCTGTAGATAGCCATGTAACCGCGTACCCTACACTGTAGATAGCTGCATAGCCTACACTAAAGATAGCCATGTAGCCTAAGATGTAGATAGCCATGCAGCCTACGCTGTAGATAACCATGTAGCCACGTACCGTATGCTGTAGATTGTTGTATAGCTGCGTACACTAAGCTGTCAGTAGCCAAGTATGCTACGATGTCGATAGCCACGTAGTGCTGTACCCTATGCTGTAGATAGCCATGTAGTCTCGTACCCTACGCTGTTGATAGCCATGTACACTATGCTTTCGATAGCTAAGTACAATACGCTGTCGATAGCCGCATAGCCTATGCTGTAGTTAGCCACGTAGTGCTGTACCCTATGCTGTAGATAGCCATGCAGCCTACACTGTAGACAGCCATGTAACCTCGTACCCTACGCTATAGATAGCCATGTAGCCTACCCTGTAGATAGCCATGTAGCATATGCTGTAGATAGCCATGTAGCCTAATTCCCTACACTGTAGATAGCCCTGTAGCCACATACGCAATGCTGTAGATAGCTGGGTAGCCTATGCTGTTGATAGCCGCATATCTTATGACGTAGTCTACACTATAGCCTGATGGCAGCAGTTACATTTCTGGGGAGGTGCGTGTCAGGCTACAGCGTTGGTTACGCCACGCAAAGCGGCTACCTATGCTGTAGATTCTATGAAGAAGTGTAAATCAGCCTTAAAGGCGCGAGATGGAGAACTGTTTCCCTTTCGTATTCACACACTCCACATGTCACTGCAGGGTCATTAATAAGGCCGGTACAAGATGTACAGCTCAAGACCACATAAGTTGTTAGGGAGATACTCATATTCGTCATGAGGAAACACTGTTCAATGAAAACTTTAAATTAACTGGGCAGGTGGCCCAGAATTTCTAGGTGAGCCTCTGTACACAATGCAAGGTAACAGGATAACAATAATACACCTGCATTAAGTTTGTCATCCACCAATTAAAACTTTACAGCTTGTTGTACTTTGTGGTATTAAGACTGGCTGGACTGGCCGTCTGGTATACTGGCAGTTTTCCTGGGGGGCCGATGGGTTTGTGACCTGGCAAAATCTATCACTCATTATCATGGAGGAGACCAGCAACATTCATCCTGGGGACCCTGGCGGGCAACATTAACCAGTCCAGCTCTGCTTTTCAAATCCATTCACTGGACTGAAGCAGCATGTTATCAGTGTCAGAGTGTACCATGCAGTCTAAGTACACCTTTATCACTGGTGGTCCCAGTATAGTCAGTGGAGAGTCGGAGTCCCATTACTGTGGTTAACTGGGGATTCTGTTTCTCTCGCCTTCCCCAGTTCAACCGCTGCATCACCTCCCAGCTCATCAAGTGGTTCAGTAACTTCCGGGAGTTCTTCTACATCCAGATGGAGCGCTTTGCCCGGCAGGCAGCGCGGGAGGGTCTGAGCGGCCGGGGCCAGGGGGCACTGCGACTGGGCCGGGACTCGGAGCTCTACCGCATTCTCAACCTGCACTACAACAAGAGTAACGATTACCAGGTGTGTCTGTGTGTGTCTGCCATGGTATCGTGCTTTAGAGAAAGAGAACTTCACTTGGATAATAAGCCCTACACTGGGTTAGCAGGCTAGGCCTCTGTGTCTGTGGGTTTGTACCCAGTCTCAGTAGAACAGTCAAGAAAAGAGTGATGAATAGATGTAAATATGAATATGAAAGACAGTTAAACACTGACAACCTGACCTGGATGTCCCCACAATACAAAACGCCATTTCTAAAGACACATCAGTACTTTTCTGTTACCAGCTTCCATGTCCTTTGTTTGGTCATTATCTTTGACTTTAAAATCACCAGTCACTATTTCGAAAGGAAGTCGTCTCAGTGATAGGTAAACAGACAGGAGTGTCAGTGTGTGAATGCTTCTGCACGTTGTCCTCGTTCACTTTCCATGAAGACCTCATGTGTACTTCTCTCTGGAAAATGACTGATTTTAATCTCTCTCTCTTCCTGCCTTTGCACAAACAGAGCAGAGTTAGATAGGGATATCCATCCATCCATCCATTGTCTGACTGTTATCCCAGCCAGGGTAGTGGGGAACCTGGAGCCTATCCCAGGCAGCCCGGGGCAGAAGGCCAGGGTGTGTCCTGGTTGGGGTTCCAGCCCATCACGGACACATTCACACACACACTCATGCAAACTCATAAATAGAACTGCAATATAAAATCAGTAATTTGACCCAGTTTGTGTCCCCTCACTCACAACCAACTCCCTTTGTCTTACATGTGAATATATAATTAGCATGTTTAACATAGAAAAAGGGGCCCAACTAACAGCAGACTATGAGAGCAGAGTAGACAGGGTGTAAAATGAAAGATCCGTCCAAACAAATAAATACCGTCTGTGTAGCACTGATGAATGAGCACTGATTTTCTAAAATGGAAATTGCAGTTTAAAAAAATCCAGATGTCTGTTATATTGTCAATATATTTTTATATGAGAGTGATTTAATGACGTAAAATACAATTCTTCCTCATCCGAGCGATATGTCAGGAATCTCAGGTAATAAAACAGCAGGATCTCTGTTTTCAGCATGAAATGAACCAAGATTTTGATATTTTGGTGCCGCAGCAGGTGCACTGAGCAGGCTTAATTCCCGGGTACCTTTGTGACTGTACTGCAGGGCCGGCTCTAGCTATAGGCAGGACAGACAGCTGCCAAGGGCCCCTGAAGTTCCTGTGTTGCGGAGGAAGTGGGGGGCCCTTAAAAGGTAGAAGTGTGCTGTAGAGGAGAAAAAGTTAGGATGATTCCAAGATGGGTCTGATTTGGGGCCCAATATGATACGCTGTCATGGGGCTCAAACTACGCTGTCATAGCAGCACCCCAGGGTGAAAAACCATGCAGGGAGTCGGCCTTGTTGTAATCGGATATTTACTTCCTTCATGCACTGACATATCCAGCTAACACTGGTGTTAATGATCGGCCGTCTGGTCCCCCGAGGTGTCCGAGGCGGTCCCCTGCTCTCGGTACCCCCGCGTCTCCGCGCCTGTTGCCATGGACACAGCAGTAGCTTGGCACCCCAGCAGTGACAGAGCAGCCTGTCTCCCCCCAGGTGCCCGACAGGTTTGTGGAGGTGTCGGAGCTGGCCTTGAGGGAGTTCCTAAATGCCATCCAGGCAGGGCGCGACACTGACCCCTGCTGGAAGAAATCTATATACAAGATCATCTGCAAGCTGGACAGCCCCGTGCCGGACAGCTTCCGGCTGCCTGGCTGCCCCCTGAGCGCCAACACATCTGAGTGACGCACCGCGCACACAGCCTGACACAGACACGACAACTCCCAGCATGCTCAGCGTGACATCGTGTGTGATGTCACACTAAGCAAGCTCAGTGCTCACATCAGTGTAGGCTAACAAAACTCAAACCACAAATGCTAAATATAATAAGGGTATATACACACACACACACACACACACCTGAAAGCCTACAGAGTGTTTACAGGGTATAGCACATATGGTAGAAAGTGGCTCAGACTGTAATGCATATACCTAAAGACCTATTAGGGGAGTGTAAAGTATGCTGCTGCATGCTAAGTGTATGGAAAGATACACGTGGCAGTTTATCACTGGGCCACTGGCAGTGTAAATGTGAAAGAAAGAGGACCAGGATCCACATGGTCTCTCCCCCGAGGCCTGCCACTGTACCTTTATCTCACACTGAGTTACCTAAATTACCTGTGATAATAATTGCATATAATAAATAACAACAAAAACAATAAAAAGCCCGGTAGGACAGAAAACCTCCTGGGTAGTAGCTCTCCAGGACCGGCGTTGGAGACCCCTGCCCTATAGCGAGACATTAATGCAGAATCTACAGAGCTTATTGCAGATGTAACTGTACAGAGTTTCCTAAGCGCACTGTACGGTTGGCAGTCCTTGTGAATATCCACAGTGACTTGTGTATGAATATGAGCACCATGGGGTATGTAACATACATACAGGGCTACATTTATGCTATTGGTTTTTTATGTTGTTAGTTTATAAATCACTGCTCTTGGTTCCTGAACAATGTTTAGCAAATGAATACAAAAGGTCTCTGAGATGAGAAACAAATGCCCATATATACAGTGCATACATATATCGTTTGTGTTTTTGTCTATAGCTTATGGTAGATAGTGATTTCTATTCAGACAAGTTCCCGCAGATTTCAGTCACTTTGTTATTGCTTGTTAAAACTAAGGAAAATGAATTGAATTACTTTCAAAGGAATAAAGTTTAAATTAACATATACGTTTAGATCACTTTCATCTCCTTGTCCTCTGTAAGTTCCAGTAAAAAGTCACAGTGAGACTACAGCCTATTCCAAGAAGCACCATGACTGAGAGCATGTGGGATGGGACGCCAGTCCGATGCAGCACGCAAATGCACACCCTAAATAAATGGCAAAGGAAAATTCATATTAATGCCTAGGGGAGGAAAATGGGGCACCCATGGGACACGAATACAAGCACAGAAATAACATGCAAACTCCACACACATAAAGAACATGCAAACTTCACACACAGAAAGAACACGCTAATTTCGCAGAAGGCACATGCAAACCCTGCACATGCATGAAGGGCATGCAACCTCCACACACAGAAGGAACATGCAAACTCCACACATGCAAACTCCAAACACACAGAAAGAACACACTAAGTTCACAGAAAGAACACGCAGCATCATGCGGCCTTGTGTTATAACAAAGAGCAGTACACTGCAGTACACAAATGCACACCTTACAAGGATGACAATACACATTAATATATGCCGAGGAAAATGATGCGTCCTGGGGACTGCAAAACAATAAAAGAACATTCAAAGTCCACATATCCAGAAAGAACATGCAAACTCCACACACGGAAAGAACATGGAAACCCCACACATGCAAAAATAATACATACATTCCACACACACACAGAATGAACAAGCGAACTAAACACTTGCAGAAAGAGCATGCAAAGACCACACACACAGAGCTTTGGTCAAAGAGCAGAAACACAATGGGGGTATGTGGCACCATGCTGCCCTGTGTAATCTGTTAAAAAAGAGCATGCATTTATACATTTGCTAGTGCTGCTGCAGAAGCACAAAAAATTACAGACACCCCGGGAGCCATAAATAGAGATTAGAACGTTTTCTGCGGATGTAAAGCTGGTGAACAGTTTTCTGAATATCCCTCTTGTTTGTCAGTTAATTTCAGTTTAATTCAAATGCTTTATTTATTTAATATGTTCCTATTGTTTGAACTAGATACCATACATTTTGTTTACATTTCTTTGTGTGGGGGTGCTTATACAGTAATTTTGTGAAGGCATTAAATGTTTAATGCCTCAAATGTTTATATACGGGTACTTATTTTTAAATTGTAAATTTAAGCAGAAGTATTCCATCTATAATTGGGATTATATATATACACTCCTTTGCTGCGCTCTCTACACTGGCTTCCTGTGGCTGCCCGCATCAGATACAAAACACTGATGCTCGCATACA
>JAODKL010000002.1:22596490-22617590 GCA_026780765.1 Petrocephalus schoutedeni | reverse complement strand
CTCTCTCTCTCTCTCTCTCTCTCTCTCTCTCTCTCTCTCCCTCTCTCTCTCTCTCTCTCTCTCTCTCTCTCTCTCTCCCTCTCTCTCTCTCTCTCCCTCTCTCTCTCCCTCTCCCAGGGCACGTGTTTGGATGAACGTGAGCCTCGTAGTCTGCGGTATTTTTCTCTTCTTCCTCCTAGTGTCTGGGTGCATCCTGAAGATTGGGAGAGATCGTCTCTGTGACTCTATACTGCGCAACAGCACCATAACGAGGTGAGCAGTAGGACAGGCCAACAGCCATCCTCTGCAGCTCGACAGGGGTGTTTTTGTTTCTCGTAGTGTCCAAATCAACAGTCTGCAATAATACTGTTAAACGGTGGATCTCTGTCATTGGAATGGTGTGATCATGTGACCAGTCTCTCCAATTTTTCAGTTCAGTCGTTAAGGAAAACAAACCATATGATAAAAATATCCAGGGGCCAGACAGGTTTTGTTGTAGATTACAATAAGTACACAAGATATTCTACCTTAAGTACGAACCATAAACTTGGTCATTGTTTTGAATGACCTTCCTGTGGCCTTGTTTGTAAGTGCCTGTTTTCTGAATGGATGTGATTGACATCCTCATTTGTGTGTTAGCAGTTACAGTGACGCATAACGGCAGCTGGATTTCAGCTGTCAGAGTCAAAGTTCTTTCTCTTCCTACATGAGAAATAAAAGCATGTCACCTGGATTCTCTAATGACACCCAAAGTTATCAGTTAGCTGTACTTCCTTAATTAAAATAATTTCTGTAGAGGAGTGTTTGTGGGTGTTGTGTGGGGCAGCAGGTAAGGAGGCTGCGTTTGTGGTTAGAAGATTGCTGGTTCAAATTCCGACTCTGGCCGAATGATCCTGCTGTTGATCTTGCTTTCTTAGAATGAACACCGCTTTGTATAAAAGCATGTGCCACATCAGGGCTGTCCAACTCCAGTCCTGGGGGCCAGAATCCAACAAAGTCTGCAGATTTCCTTGCATAAACATGCCTATTAAACCTGGTAATTAGCTGATTAAGGTGTGTATGAGCAGGGAAATCTGCAAACTGTGTTGGATTGTGGCCCTTCAGGACTGGAGTGGGGCACCCCTGTGCCAAATAAATATAATTCAATAAGCAGGTAATTATCTCTGGTTTCTCCTGGAAAAATCCTTGTGATCAAAGATTGATTTTTCACCATGGGATCACCATGGTGGCTTAGTTAGCAGAACTACTCAAACCTCAAGGGATGGGTGGATGCAGTGATGCTTTGTGACTCTCCTGTATTACGAGGCATGCAAATCCAAAATGATTCTTAATTATTTTTACAGAACACCGTGGGCACTTGGCTTTCACTAACTTGGCATTTTATGTTATTTTGCAGTGCTGCTGGCATTTTGTGTCATTTGGTGACTTATTGCTTCCACGGCAGCTGCTGTAAAGCGCTGCTGAGTATAACGGAGATGTTTGTGAATATTGCAGTTGTGCAAAAACTACTCCTGACGATGTGTGCATACGTGTCTTGCAGTTGTGAGGATGCCCAGACTAAGAAATGGACCAGCCCACTCACTGGCGACCGCTTCTACTCTGGCCTGCACAGTGCCGAGGTATGTGCTGTCCGGCATTCACAATGTGCAAATTAATAATGGTCAGATGACTCCAGTCATATTTACCAGCTAGCTTACTTTGAAATTTGGCTTTTAGCGCAATATTTGTTAGTAGGGTGATTGTAACATTTAGACCAGGGAAAACTTTGCTTATGCCTTATGTTGCCTCTCATTTTTGCCTCTTCTCCTGCTCACGTGCTGCCCTTCATTCCCTTTTCTCTCCACCAGGGGGCAGTGTGGGTGAATTTCTTCTTCTGGATGATTATCTTCACAATGGTGATGGTCCAGAAGTATCAGGGGTCAGAGTTCACCATAGCAGAAGGAGAGCACATTTCCTCGTCGGAGACAAACCCTATTCTTGGTTGAACGAGCAGGCAGTAGCTCGACCCTTATTTGAGGGCTGGCTGACATCGTAACGGTCCCAGGCTGGAGAAATCCTTGGATGAATTTCTATCCTAAGAGGAGCAATTTGAGTTGAAAAATCTAATTAATCTGGTGCCATGTTGCCTCAGTCCATCACACTTGGCCTTGCTTGTGTCTGGGCATTCATAGAGTTAGAGTACCACATGTAGAACTTGCTGCTTCTGTGAAATCTGTTTGCCTCTCTGTTAACTGGTTTATATACTTTTCCCCCAGTGATTTACACTGAGTCAAATGGAAATGATACAGCATTTACCCCACTAAATAGAAATGTCCAGTCATAAACACGCATATCTTTATTAGTAATGTAACCAGTTTCCTTAGTTGTCATGTTAATACCCCACAGCCTTGTTATAATTTTATAAAAGAACTACATGCAAGAAATTATTGTGCCATTGTTACAAAACCTGCATTTTACTTGATGTTTATCAGGTACAGGAAAATTGTTCCAGGTTTAAAAGTTGCCGTAACTTGAGCATTGTGATGTGACTGTGTGGTCTTCAGGCTGGTCTGTTGGACCATTCAAACTTTTTATATGTATATATATTTAGATAAGCCTTGTAAGCGAATTTTATTAAGCCAGACTCAAGTCAAGTCCGATAACTCTTAGGGATAGATTGAGTCAGCTGAACAGATGGGTCAAAGTCTTACAAAATTTGACTTGTCGTAAACATTTTAGACATCATATGAGTCATATTGGGGCTTTTGGTTACTTCCGTACATGCAGTGCCTTTTACTAATTTTTCTGGAGACAACTAATTCTAATTTGTGGCACCAACAGTGCACAAACACGAGCTTTAGGTATTAAGAGTGGTTGGTTTTTTTATTGTATAGCCCACTACAGAAAGCTAGGTTTATGATAAATATGACCTTTCTGCTGTGTTATTGTTGTGATGACCTTTATGGAAAAACAGTAAGATAAAAATTCACCGTCTTTCCAACACTTAGAATAATATTAATCCTAAATTAAACAACTATAGTGCTGATAAACCAGAAGCAGAACAGGAAGACCTGGCTGCAATATAATCAGCATTTACTATCGCAGACAAAGCATTACCTTGGTCACATGTGCCTGTCTGATGACCCTTTTGCAGGTAGTGTTTTTAAAATTAATTTTCAAACTATGCACTTCTCATGAATGAAGTTCCACTGGCCTTTTGCATTTATTACCTAGGAAAAGGATGAGGCCTTACGTTAAGCTGGGCTAGGCTGGGCCATCGTAATGTTCCTTCTGAAACAGTGGCACTTCCTGTGAGGTCTCATATGCACCTGACCGAGCTGTTTACGTAAAAATATAATTTCCCCATGTGAAATTTGCCTACCGTTTAATGATGCTCTGGGGTCAGATTGACCCCAAACACGGGATAGGGGTTAAGGAAAGATAGAAAAGGCTTAGTGTTTTTTTTAAGCTAACTGACACTTGCATGCTTTGTTTGACTTGTCTGCCTACAGACGCAGAGGCGTCTTATGTGATTCTTATAAAGAAAGGCAGTATAGATGACAAAAATCTACTAAGGGCAGCATCCCACTAAATCAGTCTACGTCAGGGGTGGGCAATTCCGGTCCTGGGGGGCCGTGGTCCAGCACGTTTTGGTGATTTCCCTGCTCAGAAACACCTGGCTCCCCTCACCAGTTAATCGTCAGGGTTCACTTAAACCAGGTGTTTCTGAGCAGGGAAATCACCAAAACGTGCTGGACCACGGCCCCCCAGGACTGGAATTGCCCACCCCTGGTCTACGTGAATTCTCCAGTTTTTTTCTGCAGGTCAGTTTACTGCAACACTGTTAACGATACAAGCTGCAGTCAGATTATTTAATGGACATTAAATCCAACTTTTGCGGATGACCGTTGGTTTGGGCCGGTGGGCGGACACTTGGGGAGTCATTGGAAAGTAAATACATCCAGAGAAATCCAGCTAGCCCACCAGCCTGACTAGCAATCACCAGGTTAGCTTCTCTGCGGATCACAGGTTGTTTTAATATTAAAGAATAACCAATCTGCGTCAGTTTTAGAAGTGCTTTTCCTACTGTTTTTAAAATAAACGTGTTACTGGTGTTCCTTTGCTTGGGTTGAGTTTGTGTGTGGATGTAATGACAATGAATGGTAATAAATCTTTCTCCTGTGTAAGACGGCTTTTTGTGTATGAAGTGAGACGGTTGGAAGAACATTTTAGTTGTCTGTTTGAGGGCAGCAGTGGAACTTGGACTGAGGAGCGGATCTTGATCTAATCACACTCCGGAATGTATGTGATTAATGGTCCTGCTGTGACGCAGCGCCCAGCCCGTACCAGTTTGACCTGTTCATGTGGCGACTAGAAGCCGGAACAATAAAAAATAAGCTTACAATAAAAACAGGACACCGTTAATTAGTGGATTCTAAGATGATCGCATTGCCTAACGTTTTTGTTGGCAATTACATGTGTAGCCTATCGTATGGCACGCAAACAGGCCATACCAGTGAGGGCTCTATGATGACCACAGGGTAAAAACAGGCTCAGAATCAGTTTCCTGTAGCTGGCTGAGTATATTGAAGTTATATAAATAACCCACAGCCCACATCAAACTGACCCTAAGCCTACACAAATGACCTGTCAGCTTAGTGCTCGGAAGGCAGCAAATTCAAGTTTTGTTTTTTGGACCAGTATCTTCAGGTATATCTGTTAATTGTGAATCTTACATCCCTTCTGTTGCTCCATTCTGTTCCCCTCTGTTTTTTAAGGTCCAAACGAGTATTTCATGTATAAGGTGTTTGATAAAAATGACTTCATAAAAATAATTGGATATAAAATGTTCTCAGCGTACTGCACAGCCTGTATACTGCAGTTAGACTAAATCACCAGCAGATGGCGCCGTGTGATTGTTTTGTTTTCTTTTCACAGTATCACAATGTATGGGGCAGGCAGAATATCGTATGTGTCACGTACACCAGGGCTTCACTCTATACCTTCACCCATGAAAGGTCACTGATGCTAAAAGACACTAACAGAAAAGTTAATGATCAGGGTGTCATCCCAGGGAAAGAACGTAACCCCCCCCGGAGGCTTTGCTCATGCCGGGCATTCCTGGGGTACGTTTCCCAAAAGCTCCCAGTGTTCAGTCGCAAGGTTCCAGCTACATAAGTCGCTGACATTGTTAGCAGCTATGCCTTTGGGAAAGGTGCCCCTGCTCTTTTCATTAAAGGCCCCCCGTCGATCCCCTGGGGTCATTTAAAATTTGTGGAGTGTCAGAAATACGGCTGAAAACAGTGTAGTAGTGATACGCTCAGGGTCGATATGGCCGCGATTTGACCAGAGCTCTGGCTATTCATCTGTTATTTTAACCCGGCAAAACCAACCGCAGCTGTGTAAAGTCCGGTACATGGGGGGGGAAAAGTTAAATAAATGTCAAGAAATGAACTTTATTGATATCCTCATCTGCAACATCAATTAGAATTGGAGAAGCAGTAGTAACAGTTCCAGAAGTTGTCCGTGTTCCAATATTACAAGTAATGTTGAGTTTCCGTGAGGTCGATGACAGTTCCGGGCCACCCAGCACTGCACGCCGCTTTTTCGCTTTAACTCTGCTTTCATTTAAATTCTGTTCAGTTCAGTTTTCGTTTAGCGCATTTTCACAACATTACATTGCCTCAAGGCGCTTTACCGCCCTCCCTGCCCAGTGCCGCCAGAGTGAGAGCGGCGAGGAGGAACTCCCAGGAAATCACCATGTCCAAGATGCACATACATTCTCTACATGTTTACACCGTCAGTCTGTTCACTGTCAGTACACATTCATGCTAGTTACATAGAACATTTAGATGGACAGCGACGTCACTGCAACGGGAACTTTATGGGAATGATTACAGGGATGCATGCCCTCTTTGTATTTGCGTGGCCATTGACTGGAGCCAGAGGAGGATAGTTCAGGTCCGGAAAGTAAAAATCCAGACCAGGATTTTGGTTCAACCAACCAGCTGAGTATTAAGAGTCACGGTTACAGTGCTCAGCTGGTTGGTTGAAACACAGTGTTGGTCTGGACTTTTACTTCTGTCTGAAGCATAATTGCTCTCTGGCCCACGGTAGTCCATACATCTGTGCGGAATCTTCAGTGTGGACACAAAATGTGAAGAAGCATTTGTGATGCCTGCAACCTGGACACAAGGCAACAGTGTACTGAGAATTAGACATGAGAATTCTGGAGAAGAAAAAGGCAAACTTTTTCCGACAGGGTTCATTTAAACCTTCCCAAGACCATGTTTCGCATTTTCACCGCGAATTAGACATTCAGGTCTGAATTTTTCAGTTTTTTCACCAGTTATGTTTCGACTTTCTTTTGTCTTGCCGATCAGCTGCAGGGTATCCAGCTGGTTATAGCATTTAAGCTCTTAGAATCTGCAGTGCTTCAACAAAAGTGAACTAGGAGAAATCACATCTAAGACATCCAACCGGGACTCCGTCTCAAGTGCCTGAGCAGTTAACGGCACTTTTTAAATAAAATTAGACAGCATCTTTGCTCACATTCTTTTGGTAATGGACAAATATTTAACTTAAAATCCTTGTACGCATTTGTTTCCACGACATTTCTTGATGCTGAAGTGTGCGACCCAGGATAATGAAAGACAATCAGCAGTAAGGCATCGGTCTGTTTAAAAGAAAACAGTAGAAGCACAAATAGCCATTATGGCATGTGACTGAACTGTAATCAAGTTACTGATGCTTGTACATTATTCAAATACGCACCGCATGAGTCAGTGAAAAGGACCAATCAAGCATCTTTCTAGAGTTTCAGGAGTTACCCCCCTTTCAAGTGGACGTCCTGTACAATCAGTCCATTACCATGAGGGAATGTGCCACCAGGTCCTTGCGGTGGTGTGGTCAGAGTGGCCCGTCCAGGAGACGACAGCACCCTGGCTTTGCAGACCACGTGGTCTGAGCTTCCAGAGAAATATGCGACGTCGGCGAGCACGGGTGGAACTGGACGAAACACTCATGAGGCGTAGATGGTTAGATAAGCACGAGATGACTGGACGGCAGAGTGCAGAGGTTAAACGTTCGCCGGAAAAGGACACCTTGGAGGAAGTGAAGCTGATCTCCCATCATGCCTTGCTCGCTCTCTCCTCCGTCAGAACTGATTCACATGCCGAGGCCATTTCCTGATCCTGTTTTACTTGTCGCCCCAGCTGAAAAATGGACAGCCAGACAAACCGCAGGACAGTTCAGCACCCCGCCCCCCCCCCCATGTATCAAATCAATTCCTGCAATGCTAGATCTTCAGCTCAGCAGTGATTCAGCGATTGAAGGCAGGAGGGCGTCCCTGTCATCCGGGAGTCCCGGCGAGAGCACACCCTGCTGTCTCTGCACAGATACGAGTTGTGTTTTCACCGACAAAGCGCGGATGTCAGTCACATCCGTGACTTCGAAAGTGCTGGCCACCCGTGTGTATACAGTCGTCTAGATTTGAAGGCAATTTATATTGGTGACCAGTGTAGGAACAGAGGTTTCCAATGTCCAGTTCATGTGTCCCAAGCATCACTGCTACCACACCCAGTCTGTATAACAGATTACTCACAAACGCCACGATCACCTCGTCACCCTTCTGCTGAATGCTGATTGGCTACCATTGAGGGGCGCTGGTAGTGCGGCTATTGATCCAATCAGCAATCGAGCACAAATTCACAGGTGAAGCATTGAAAGACAAATCAGTAGAACCTTCTAACCTTTTCCTTAAGTTTGTTTTTTTTTATTATTATTATTATTATTTTTGGCTGAAGCAATAAACGACTTTCATTAATTGCTTGGACAGAAGCTGTTTTTTTTTTGTGAAGAGTATTAGAATAAATAATAAAATAATAAAGCTGCTGTAATAAATTCCAGAGAAGTTGTGTCCTGGTTAGCAGATACTGCTTTTGTTATGCTTCAATGCTGAGGTGGTGGGACAGACCCTGTGAGAGAGGAGCTGAATGAAGATCTGAGGTCTCCTTGCAGATGCACCTGCACCCACAGTGCGGCTGAGTAAAATGACACAGACTTTTGCCGTGTGATGAGTCAGGGGGACCCCCTCCCCCCCGTTAAAGGGAACACTACATTCCTCTACAGCTTCTCCCTCCCTTATAAGCTGGTATCTGTCACTGCCTACGGCCGGCAGACACAAGAGGCACAGGCATGTCGGCACGCAGCCCTCTGCTCGCATCCCTTTGTACAAAAGGTAGTCGGAACCAGCAAATGCTCCGTCCACCTCTGGGTCTCCTCCACCCTTCCATGATGGCCCCGTCCGCCGTTCCCACATGCAGTTCTGTCCGGTGCCCCGTGGTCTTCGCTCTGGTTTACACCTTCTAGATCTCTGCTCGGAGGTTTCCCTCCACCTCCTTCCTGGGTCATATCTCGCCGCTGTGGCAGCTCTCTTCCCCGTGCACAATGAGCACGGGGAATAAGAAGGCGTCCTGATAGGCCGGCGGCCTGTCCCGCTCCCCTTCCGCCGCCTCCTCTTCCCCTTCCCGCTCCTCTTCCTGCTCCTGCTCTCCCGCCTCCTCTTCCTCCTCATCCCCCACTCTCTCTAGAACCCCTCTGCTCTCCTCGTCCTGCCGGGACCCCAGCCCCAAAAATCCGCCGCCCTCGTCGCCCCTGCCGGTGCCGCCCCCTCCTCCCACGCTGTGGGAATGGAAGAGGCAGGTGGGCCGGGAATTCTGCAGCCGCCCCAGGGAAAACCCGCTCCGGCTCAGCACCAGCCTGCCCCCGGCGGCCCCGGGACCGCCCCCGTTAGCCCTCACTCCCACCGCCGGCCCGCCCACGAGCACGTTCGTAGCCATGGTAACGTTGCCCCTGATCCGGGACGGGAGCGAGGTGCTGCTGGTCGACCTCCGGCAACGGGGGCAGTTCTGGAGAAGGTAGCCTGAGTGAAAGGCCCCGGGGGTGGCCGTGCTGGCCGGAGGAGGGGGGTTGTTACTGGCGGTGAGATCCATCAGCAAAGCCTCGGAGTAGCTTGGCGCCATCTGCTGGTTGCATCGGATGTGCCACTCCAGCTCGGTCATGTCCACAGTGTTGACCCGTGAGATGGCGCGGTAACTGGAGCCGGGCGCCGCTCCCCCGGCCCGGCCGCCTTCACCCGGCTCCCCGCCCTCGCGGGCCTCGTCGCCGTCGCCGAACAGCTTCTCCACGTGGTAATGGACGTAGGCTGTCCGGTACTCGGCCACCACGCGCAGGGGCCAGGAGAGCAGCAGGGCGGACGCCAGCCAGAAGACGTGATGCCGGGCGAACCAGGGCGGGTGGGCCGGGTCGGGGAAGGCCAGCAGGTGCTCCCGGAAGTCCACGTTCTTCAGGTGCATGCCCTCGCGGGCCTCCATGTAGTCGTCCAGGCCCTCGTTCTCGCCGAAGAAGCGGGCCCGCTGCGTCAGGTAGGCGGCCTCGGCGCGGGCGCTGGAGAAGCTGAAGCACTTGGTGAAGCGCAGCCGCACGGCCGGGTGCTCCAGCAGGCCCAGCAGCTGGCGGGACACGTCCTTCACCCCGTGCCGGCTGTAGTCGAACTCGGAGCTGGAGGCGTGCGTGTTGACGCGCTCGTGGTAGACCTGCGTGGTGGTGTAGGCGTCGCCGTTGCGGTAGCGCGTCACCTGCCGCGTGCGCCGCACGTAGTGGTAGCTGATGGCCTTCCACCAGATGCAGGGCGTGGCCTGCTGCAGCCGCTGCACCCGCTCGTACACCTCGCCCACCTCCGCCTGCGCCAGCGTGGCCATCTTGGAGTAGCAGTGCCAGCACTCCACCAGGTAGACCACGTAGAGCATGGCCAGGAAGGCCAGCGGGATGTAGACGTAGCCGCTGGAGCAGGGGCTGTCGTGGTGCGTGCGGCCGCGCTGGCCGTACTGGAAGCTGCCGCCGGAGTCGTCGGACGTCAGGATGGGCACGCGGCAAAGGGCGCACCAGCCCAGCGTGCCGAAGCAGCCGAACATGAGCAGCGTCAGCAGCAGGCACTTCCACTGGGACTCCCGGCAGAGGGAGCCACTCAGGGACTGCTTTAGGGGGCGCTGCTGTGGGGGCGGGGCAGTGGGCGTGGCATCGGGGGAAGTGGGCGGGGTATCGAGGAAAGTGGGCGGGGAATCGGGGCAAGAGGGGTATAGGGTAATGAGGGAAGGGGGAGGCGAATTGGGGGTGGAAAATATGGGAAATGATCAGGTTAGGGAGGGGGGGTGGAGGAGAGAATCGGGGAGACAAAGAAAGACTGAAGTTAGCGACTGATTCTCTACTGGATTGTTTCTCAATGCATGAAAACAGCAGTGCTTCCACATCCTCGTCTGGAGTGCCTGTGCATCATGGGGAACGCTTATGGAACATGTTCAGGTTTCACCTCTGATCAAAAACTGATAAAACAAGACAATTAATGACACAACTGTATTTCTAGTTAGAAAGAACAAAATTATAAGCTATTATAAAACTATTGATTGACGTATTATTAATTTATTTTAATTATTAAAATTAATCTACTTGAAATGGTAGATGGGGCAGTGTGCGGCTAAGTGGGCGGGGACTCCCTGGAAGGTCGCCGGTTCGAATGCCGTGGTTGGCAGAATGACAGCATGACTGCTTAGAACAAGTGTCATGACAAAAGTATTTGTCCTGGCATTTCCTAATTCCCTCTATTTATGCTGATCCGTAATACTTAGTTGTGCCTGATCTCCAAAAAAACGTAGTGCAAAGGTCAACCCGTAGTTACTCAATCAACCGGTGAGCCAGATTTAAATGACATTTTGTAACGGCCCTGTAAGTTTGTACGAGTATGGTAAAATTACATTCCCAAATGAGAAACAAAGATGCAAAATAATTATTGGATGATGGTAGTAGTGATAATTTAAAAGGCTACCTAAACAAAAGCAACCAAAAGTATCAGCAGTCACTGAACGACTTTGCTGCTTATGAAAGTGCAGTCAATGAAATGAAATAGCCCTGGGATACAGTGAGGCACTTGGCATCGCACGGAATCACTGTGCACACTGTTAACTCAGCATGGCTCATTCAAGCTCGGCAGACTGGCAGGGAGCGGGGGGCGCCGAGACCTTGAGCGGTGGCTAAACATGGCACCGTAGCCATCTGGCCTAGACGGATACAGGCAGCGGCCAGTGATGCGGGACGAGGCACACGCTATGACGCGCGCGCGGAGGCCGCGGACGGAGCCCGGCGGGGCCGAGGCTCGTGCTGAGTCAGCGGCACTGGGGGTAGGGCGTCGCGCGCGGCTTTGGGGCCCTGCTGAGTGCTGGAGAAGAAGCGGATCACAGCACAGACAGGAAGCATCGGCGCGTCGCTCCTGGCAAGGCGATAGCCAGGAGGTCACGTGATGGGGGACGGACATCGGAGGGATTATACTGAACCCTGTGGGGGAATCGGCAGGTTTTCGCATCCGCCATCTTGGTCTCCATGTGCGATACAGAGAGGCGAGGGGACAGCTTGGGCCCCGCCAGGATGCCACGCCCCCCGAGCAGCTGGAGTTAAAGGGCCAGCACCCTGCAAAATGCGATTACCCTACAAAAACACACTTTTTATCTTCAATTTGTCTTTCTTAAGTTCACAAGAACATATTAAGAAATCTGACTTTTCTAGTCTTTACCCCAAAGGCAGATTTAACAGATTTTTTGCCAGATTCGGAGTTCCAGTAAGTAATTCACATTGTCAATAAAAAACAAGCCACAAGGATATTAAAGGTAACCCGACACATTCGACCACATCAGAGACCTAAGTCTCCGTCAGTGAGAATCGGCCGTTATCCGCGGCAGCGTATATAATATTCCTACGATGTTGCAATGCTACGGCAAAGCAAACAGTCAGTCGGGATTATGACGCGCGAGCTGGGCGGGTTCCAGTTTCGCGCAGCGGCGAAACTCTTAAATTACTGGCCGCAATCCATACCGCCAAAGTTGTCCCAGGCCAGCTCCATGCCCCCGATCCTGGTAACAGAGCCATGCAGCACATGCTCAGCGTGGCCACGGGGTACGCGGTGGCTCAGGCCGCGCCCTATTAAAACCTCTCAGAGGTGAGATATTCCGCCTCCCTCAGTGGTGTCTCCGGCCTCGTGCCGCTTCCGGCAGATTCCCACCAGTATTCCCAGCTCGCCCTCCCACCACATGCAGGCTCCGCCTAAAGCCGGGCGAGTAGCTGAGGGCAGCTTTTCCAGCTTTCACTGCTAGGCACAGGATTAATCAGGCTGTCCTGCCTTTGGTCTGTGAGCAGTTAAGGTTAGTACTCTCCCGCTAAGTAATCCTATGTAATGCCGTCTCAGGACGCCACATAAGGCCTGGGTCTCTGCAAAGCCAGTTGAATAATTCAATAATAATGTTTATGACGGGGTCCCGGGCGGGGAGCTGTTGCCGCAGGGTGTGTGGGGTTTGCGTGCTGCTCCCATGTCGCGTGACATACTTCTGTGTCCTCCTCCAGTCGAGCCACATGAAGTCAGGTGAATCTGCAAACGGTGCATGTCGTCTGTTTGTGCGTGTGAGTGTGCACAAGTGTGTGCTTTGCGACATCAGTGTGTGCTTTGCGACGGACCGGCATCCCGCCCGGGGCGTCCCCCCGCCCGGGGCGTCCCCCTGCCCTCGCTCTATGCCTCCTGGGATAGACTGAGGCTCCACCTCACCCTGCACCAGATAAGTGGCTGGAAGATGGATGGAAATTTATATTTATAGCTGCAGCAGCAATAAAGGCAGTGATAAGCTCCCCTGTTCTCTTACATCATGCATATATGTTGGCAAAATGACCCTGTTTATGAGGCAGAGGTCAGCAACCCTGCCCAGTCTAAGGCCGGGTCCAGACCAGTCACACCAATATCTGCTGTACATCATTATAAGAGGACCATTTATTTTTCTATCAGGAACAGTTCCAGGTAAATCGATAAATCCATAAAAGCTTCTGCTGATGTGCATCTCGGCAAGAATAATAGATTATATTAAAATGGCAAACACTTTTTTGCAGTCTCGCAGCTGAAAAGACAGAGGCCCTACGCACACGCTCAGTGATGCACACGCATCAGTTATTGTCTGATACTGGGGGGGAGGGGGGGGGCACAATTTAATTGCATAAAAACAAAGGTCTAGAATAAAACCAAAGTAAATATTGGAGGGCACAAGCCCCCAGGTCCCACGCATGTGTCCGCAGTGCAGGCCAGACAGGTCTCACACGGGGCCTTTTACTATTTCTTCCTATTAATGATAATCAAGTCCAAACTGGGATGACTATCACATCCCTTTTTTCAATTATAATCCACCAGTTCAGACCTGATTATTGTTAACCTGGTTGTGTATGCAGTTATGAAACCAATGGTGCGCAATTATTTAAAATACTTTTTCTTGACATGCTATTTTGTGCTAACTAGACCCCTATAACGTTATGGTAAGGTCAGACTGTCTCAATGGCTGCAAATATTTATCAGGGGACATAGGAGATGTGAATCAGTGTAATTCCAATTTTAGTAAGGTAGGACAATTCAAAAAGAACTGTCACTGGCACGAAAGGGGATTAATTGTCACACAGCAACAAAATGTGTCCTCTCATTCAACCCGTGTGACATAGAAATGGGCAGCTAATTCAGCACCTGGGGTGATACCTTGCTCGGGGCACTTGCAGGTCAGAGACTTGAACCAGCAACCTTTCGATTACCCCATGGGTCTCAAACTGCAGTCCTGGAGGGCCGGTGCCCTGCGTAGTTTAGTTCTTTAACTGTTCCACAAACGATTGACCTGAAGAGCTGTGTGGTAATTAGCAGAAGGGGCTGTGAGGAGTTGAATCTGGTGTGTTAAACGAGGGTAAACCCAAAAATGTGCAGGGCTCCAGCCCTCCAGGACTGGAGTTTGATACCCATGGATTACACAGTCGCATCCCTAACCATTGCGCCACCGCTGACCCAGATGTTCCCAGTAATAACAATAATAACGTTGTATCGATATAGTGCTTCTTCACATTCAGTTTGGCACAGCTTAGTCAGTACTGCATTTCAGGCCAGTAACCTCACTACACACGGTAGCTGCTGACATGTGACTTATTGCTTACTGGCTAATTAAATTGGTCTAGAGGAGGTGATATTTTTAGCGTATTGAAAAGTAAACGGAGAGAAAGGCAGCCATGCCACTTTGATCCCACGCCCCATTGCTGGACTCTCAGTAATTAAATTCACTAAAGAATACCTACTTGAGTTTGCGGTTTTATGCATTGCAGTGCAAGATTACTAACCTCTGGCATTTATTATGATTTTTTTTGTAGATTGCATGGCTGGTTTAGTTTTTATGCATCACATTCTGTGGTGAGTGTTTCCACGGTGATGTTCTTCTGCAGTCATGTGTCTTTGTAAATCTACAAGGTGGTAACCTCCCAAAACCCTGCATATATTCTGTTTTGGTGCTGGAGGTTTTTATTTGCAGTTACCCACCTGCCTCACCTGGGGCAAGGCATTCAGGCAGCCAGTAAGCCCTTATTACACGGTACCTGCTCATTCACTATGTATGCCTTCAATTTGATGGAATCTGTTATTCTTTTCATAAGGTGCTTTTCTGTTTTACATCATGCCCTAGGTGCCCCTGTGTCTGCTGGCTTCTGCACAGTCCAGCTTCTTATTAAATTAAGGTTTATTGGGTTGTCACTATAATAATTACTGTATTACTGCTGTATAATTACTATAAGGGTGTTGCAATTAATAAGTGTACTAGCTCCAGACTCAGTAACAAGAGTGGCTTTTGTACATTAATATGAATACACAGTAATACTGTGTTACTCTAACTCGACCTGCTTTATTGAGGAACCTGTCACAGCACATCTGGGATCTAATTTGTCATTCAGTTATTTAATTGATCAGGTTTTATAAACGATTAAAGACCTTGGGCAGATGAATATTTTATTTGCCATAATTACATTGAATACTACCATGACTTGAAGTGACAAATGTAAAATAAATGTTCTATTAGGCCTCTTCCTGGCCTCCCTGGAGAGAAAAAAAACCTCAAAAAGGTTAAATTACAGCCATTCAATTAACAGGCACGTTAACCTTACTATTGAGGGTCTGTCTGGATTAAAACTGACATACACAGAGACATCAGGCTTAAATGGCTTTTGATTAGTCTATACTAATTAATGTACTTATCGCCGACTTTATTATATAATGTATGAAGTTATTACAGATTTGTTTAATCTGACACATCTGAAGAATTTTTGTGGTAGAATATAAATGTTCCCAGGCATCAGTTTTCCATGTACCCTTATGCCCTTAAAATGTTTGCAAGAAAGGACAGTGAGCACAACGGCTCGATAGCCATAAGAAGCATGGAAACCTTAGAGCTAACGGTACGTATTAACTCGCTTTTGAACCTTATTCCGTGGTTTCATCCCTGTTACTTGTACGCCGCTCCCACAATGCCTGTGGGTCACATTACCCACACGCAGTTCCCGTCTTGTCGGGGGAAATGCTCTGGGGCACCTCAGAAGGTGCTTTATTGCATTCTCCAGCTGTTGTGTGGCCGGGCTACAGGCTACAGCTAGTGGACGGACATCCATTTGCATAGAGCGGTCTGGCCTGCTGGGATTCCTTCTCATAGTCTATGGAGCTGGTCCCACTTTGCTGCTGTTAGTACCTGCAAATGTTCTGGAGGATTAAGGCACTCTGCAAGGTCTGCATTCAAGCGTGCTCAGCCAGAAGGACAGAGGACAAAGCAGAGGCCAGGAAGTGTCTCTAATTCCAAGCTGGGGGGGCACTTCCATGGTGGCCAGCAGGGCTGGAACAACTTCCTCAGATGTCTATTCTGAGAATGAGGTTTTCGATATAGAAACCACAACTGGGACAGCACAGATGGAGGATGCCATTCATCTCATAGTAGACAGTGGTTCTGACCCTATTTTGGTCAGTGTTCCCTCTGGGCTCAGAACGAGGCATCATTCAAATTTTCATTTTTTTAAACATTACAAACAACTTTATATTTTTATATTGGTAGCAATAGTAAAGACACTCTTTCAGGGTTGGTAATCAAGTTCATTTAACTAAAAAATACTACCATTCCCACTAAAAATCCCTGTATTAAAGTTAAACTGAGAGAATTCTGAAAAATGGTAAGTTCATCTCTGTCCAAGGCTCTGAATAGGTTTGATCAGATTCAACTTTTTGCTCATTACACAAAATCCAAGTACTTAGACAACAATGGACGGCTGTTCATGGCCTGACGTTGTAGGATTTTAGGATTCACACTAAAATAAACAGTTCTTGTCGTCCAATGACATTCTGCGTGATGGAGTGTGGGAGTGTCCTTGAAGAAAAGCATTGTGGGAAAGTAACACGTGAGTGTGCTGAGTGAAAGTTGCTCAGTTCCTCTGAATTTCCTCTGGTTAGGACCTATAACCTGTTCTCAGAGATTAGATAGGGCTGGGAGAGGCGAGATAAAGCCAGACTAACTGGCCCAATGAAAATCATGGAAGAGATTTGATCAGTCAAAGCTGGGAAAGCAAGGAATCAGTTACCCTTTAGAGACAGGGTTTTATAAATCAAATTGAAATACTTTTTTGTGGAAAACTTGGCAGTACCTTAACTTTTATAGTTATACCCAGAAGGCGATTTGTGGGGGGCTGTCGTCCCCAATGTTAGCAAAATTTCAAAAATGTGGCCCCTTGTTAACCTGCCTCCCTCCATCCCCTGGCAGACTGCTGCTTGTGTTGTGAGCATCCTTGTGGTTAGTGCTAGATAAATCCCCAGACTTGCTGTATTTTTTGTCTGCACTCCCCCACCCACAGCAGTGTTAAAACCTGTCCCCATGAGATTTGTGTTGGTGAGACCCAACACAAGATGGGAAGAGAGGCACGTGTTAATGCGAGAGCCTTTACTTATATCCTGAATCTGTGAAGAGAAAAAAAGGACTTCTTAACCTTTTTTTATATTTGAAATATCAAACTATTGTAGTTTGTTTCCTCACGTCATTAGATATTTCACAGTTATGGTTAAGATGTCCTGAAACAATGTCCTTTGGAAGGTGTTCATTTTTCTGGTGTCTGTATGTTGATTGGTCGTGTGCAGTGAGGGGCGTCGCCACATTGGACCACCCCCCCCCTCCCGGGTTAGAAATTAACAAATCAAATTTTTGCACTGAACTTTCATATAAAAGGGATATTTCTTGGAACAAAAGCCAAAATATACACAAATAATATAATGTACAGGTACATGGTGAGCTAGTCAGATTAAGGGTCACTATTTTATCGGGACAGGAAACCAGAGCATCCCAGGAAAGCCACACACACACACACACACACATACACACACAGATTACATTTTTCTGGCGGGGACCAGAAAAATATCCTCACAGGCTAAAAAGTATAGGTTTCACCATAAACCCATGGTAAATACAAACCCACAATGTGCAAAATCTGTACACACAGACCTGGGCCTCGAATTGGACCCCCCATCTTGGAACCATAACATGTATACACAAACCTTTCATTTATATGGCAAACCATTACTATATGCCATTATTAAACTATATATTGATTTTTTAAGCCAGGCACCCATGTTGTCTGCAAGTGCATAAATTTATGGGGGAGGCAGTAATGGGGGGTGGGGAGGGTGCGAGAATGATGTGTTCTAGGCCACTGTCTCAGCTGCACAGTCAGCGCCGCTCGCCCGCTCTCCCTCCCCCCCTCTCTCTCTCTCTGTCTCTCCCCCTCTCCCTCTCTCTCTCTCCCTCTCTCTCTCCCTCTCTCTCCCCCTCTCCCTCTCTCTCTCCCTCTCTCCCCCTCTCCCTCTCTCTCTCTCCCCCTCTCCCTCTCTCTCTCTCTCTCCCCCTCTCCCTCTCTCACTACCCCTGCGACAGGCAGCACAATGCAGGAGGAAAATGCAGCTTGTGTATTCCCGCCTGAAACACCTTTCGCTCTCTCCTCTCCTCTCCTCTCCTCTCTCGTGACACAAAGACCAATTACTCTGAAGAAAAAAAATCAGAGTAGCCGGGGAGAAAGGAGAAGGACAAACAGCCGGCCCGGAGCCAAATCCCAGAGACCGGTCTGCCAAAGAAAAGCATGTAAAACCTGAGCTCGCCGCCAAAGCGATTCCAGTGGAAGGTACTAACACAGAACAGCGGCGCGCATTAGCAGTATCAGCATCGCATTAAAACCGTGATGTGTGCCTCTGACCCTCCGGCCTTCTCCGGCCTCTCTTCCTATTGATCAGTCTGTAAGAGGAGCACCGAGGTTAACAGGATGACGAACATCAGCACTGGGAAGGTTAGGAAGGCAAAGCGGGGAGAGACTCAGCGCGTCCTGTACAAGTTTAAATTTACGTGTAGAAGCTGTGTGTGGTTCAATAACATGTGAGGACTAGGGATGAAGGATTCTAAATTAACTTGATTCTCAAATACCTTGAGTTTCAATCGAAATCCTGGTCGACGGCCTTTGACCCATTTGGGCGCAGTGAGAACCTGGTGAAACCGCAGCGGGGGACATATGATACAGGTGGGAATGGAAGGGAGAGAAATCAGGCCTTGCATAGGGGGTGGGAAGCAGGCGGAGTAGCGAGAGGAGGAGTCTGTACTGGGGGGGGGGCGGGGGTAGGGAGGCGGGGCAAAGGGCAGAAAGGCAGCAGATTGCACACCCCCAGGGAAGAGTGGCGTGGGGAAAAAAACACTACAGCCCACCCTCATTCCCCTTTCTGCATAAACCCTCCTTTACCCAAACTGCAACTTGGGAATAACATGAGAGTCTATGTATGACAGAACAATTATGCTGCAAGACTGATGTCGGGAATCAGCATTGCCCTTCCCATCACTCAGTACCTCAGATAAAATCTATACCAAAGCCATCAATCTGTCCATTTTCTATAGCCGCTTCTCCTATGCTGGGTCGCGGGGGTCCGGGGCCTATTCCAGAGGCTACAGGTGCAAGGTAGACAATCACCCAGGAGGGGGCGCCAGCCCATTACAGGGTACATACAAGCCTGTTCCAAAACCAGTAAATTTCCTTGGATCCAAAAGCGTGGACGACTGAAGGGCAATTTTCCAAAACTCACTCAGTCCATAAAATGCAAATAAAATGTGCGGACTTTAACGAATTATGGAAATTGAATGAAAGTTTTTCATGAGGAGTGACTGAGATTTGGTTCCCCACTTCCCACACAGCAGGGGATGCCTAACCATCACATTAAGATTACAGCTTCCCTTCTCATTCTCTTGTGCTTCTGCAACTGCAGTGAGCAGTACCTCAAAGATAACAAACGCTAAAACACTATTTGTTATTCCAAATGTGGAAATTGCTGACGAATCTGGACTGCCCTGGCCCAAGCCAGGTTTTTGCTTTAAAATACATGCTTGAGAACTCATTTTACAGAACTTAAACTACTTAAAGCTACTGGTCTGCTGTCCTAAATCGTTTCCTTCAAAAGATAACTCGTGATCTGTCTGTTCAAAATCCCTGACAATCTGAACCTCTGATATTAATTTCATCATGACACTGCTATCCCACACCAATCTGCTGCTACACTTCCATACAGTAACAGTCCCACTTAGTGCAGTAATCCCTTTGTGTTGACTTCCTGCATATGACAGGGTCACTAATCCCAGACATATTTGGTTTGCATCCTAAAAATGTTTAATGCATCTGATAACTGCCTTATAAGCTTGCATGCAGCTGATTAACTTGAAATTGGAGTAGACTGTGTGGCATGATAGACACACAAAATTATGGAAATCACTATTATATAGCTGATAATTTTATTACATGTTCATTGCTTCCGTCACAAAGCATTAAGGGCAGTTTTATTCATAGAATCTCATTTTCAGTCATTTATAAAAGTTATTTTACTATAAATAATAATACTTTGGAGACACTTTAAGCAGAAATGAATTTATCTATTGTCTACTATAGTAGCCAGTACTGTAATTTTTAAATTGTTGGACTTCATAACAGATCTTACCACATTTAGATCTTCATTTGCCATGATCTACTTAAGAAGCAGAATGTGATTAATGGATGTTATGGTCAAATTATATAAACCAACACAAGGTAGCTCTAGGCTATGCCTGTTTTGATCTTAAATGCTACAGTTTTCACTCAGTTTGATCTGCTAATTATGTGCTATTCGGTGTTGCATAAGAGAGTGGCTACTCTTTCCATGTTTCTGTGTACAGAAACTTTTGTGAGAAATATATAGCTACAGTATGGGGCGAATACGTTTTTGACTGTATACAATCAGATATAAAATACATACGAGTATAGTATACCATTGAGTATATATAGAAGTAGAGTCGTAATTATATTTATAAAGGCCCATCATCCACAACTGAGAGCGTGCAGTGTTTATGTGGCAGATTACAGTTCTTTCTCTCTTGAATAAAGACGTTCTCCTGCACATTTTAACCAGACAAGGAAAAGCAAAGCGGTTTTCTTTTACGCGGACGAAAGGAGCAGCTAAGCGTGCGGGGCGAAGCGAAGCCGCGACGCCGCTCTCCGGCCACTCGATCCCGGCGCCCGCCGTCAGCGCGCAGCTCTAATGTTACAGATATTAATGCGTATAAAACTGCATGCGGCGCCTTAGACTGGCCATAAAGGGCAGCCCGTCCTGCTTAAATTGGAGTCTCATTTTGTTATAATTAGTTCAAATCCGCTTGTTATTTTAATTGGATTTGGGGGTAAGAGGCAGCAATGGAAGTATAATTAGCGGTATTATTCCTGGGGTGAACAGTGCGAGCGCGTCCCATAGAAGCTCTGGGGAACACAGGCTACACTGTGGCGTATTGAGTTATGATGTTTGTTACCGTCCGCCTTTTGGTTTCTGGGATCAAGCCGCTGCTGAGGCGTTAATCGCGGAGTGGATTTACGAAGTTGAAAGTCTTAGTTCTCGTATGGTGCAGCTTCGCATCCGAGCCTCCGCACAGCTGACAATACGACCAGCATAAGACATGTAAGGATGCGCTGAGGGCAAACGGATCAGCGGCGATCGCGGGAGAAGGGATGCGGGGACGAGGCGAGCGTGCGGTCCGCATCGCGGCGGCTTCTCCAGCTGCAATGCAGGCAGACAGCGTGCGTGTCGGGGGAGACGGGACGGGGGGACAGGGGATGGGGAGGCGCGGAGACACGGGACGGGGGGACACGGGAGGGGGAGGAAGGACGGAGAGGCGCGGAG
>JAODKL010000002.1:22573082-22586081 GCA_026780765.1 Petrocephalus schoutedeni | reverse complement strand
TGTCAGGTGCATGGGGAGTGACTGCAGTTTCTGTTTTGCCAGCTTATGTTGTATGCTGTTGTTTGGATAGGGAGTAATTAATTTGCACGTGCGTGTGCCTAGAGCTGCCCGGTAGAGGGAGGTGCCCATAAACTGGAGGTCTGGATAAGGGAGGTCTGACTGTACATCTGAAATATACTTACTTTTTATATTATTAATAGTTCATACATCAGGTAGTATTAGGCCTGGATAGCTAACAAGCTGGTAAAGCTGCAGACTTATCAGTCTGACTAGCTCTCAGACTCACCACAGTGAAGGACGTGTCACACAGCGGCTGAGCCTGGCTCTGCAGTTCCATCTTGGACAGATAGCCTTTGCTTCCAGGAACCTGTGGTCAGGGGTGCAGCCACAGGAAAAGTGAAGCCTCTTGAGGGACAGTGATGAGTCAGTTGTCATCATAAGGATGAAGCCTCCGATGATGACACACGGGAGGTTAGAGACAGGGACGGCTAGGCGACAGCGCCGTGTCAGTACCTGACAGTGCCTGTAGAGGGCGAGGAGGACAGCGTAGCCGCCGGAGCGCTTCTGCGGTACGTACTCCCTCCTCTTCCTTCCTCCTTTCTCAATCCCTCCATCACCCGGGAGTCGCTTCGGGGCCCTGGTCCCCTGGGCACGTACCATAGAGCGGAAATGATAAAACCGAATGCACATCATTCTTTTGCCTGGTGACATATAATTCTGAAATGTTACTTATCGCATGCTTAAAGGCAGTACAAGAAAATCATCCCCCATTGATGGTCAAATCCAGTACAATTGCTGTTGCCCAATTGTGAACAGACAATTACAGCCGTGATGAATCTGGCAAGTGACATCACGAGGCTTTCCGATCAAAAGTAAGTATTACAGCCTTTATATAATATTCCAACCTTCTTCCCTATGGATGTTTTGGGGGTTTCAGAGGGAGGTCTGCAAGAAGCCATGTTGCGACTACGTCTGCGTCGGGGAGTAGCACTCCTGGGCTGGGAGCGGCTCAGGGCATCAGCACCTGCAGAGCGAGAGCAGTAACGAGCAGAAGAATACCGTCGATAAACACACGGCACGCACTTAGTCACTCTCGGGTCACAATTTGTGTGGGGATTAACGGCCGGCCTTCACATCGCAGGGTTAGGGTTTCGGTTCCCCAATGGCCTGCTGGCCCGGCTCACTATGCATCGCAGAGTCTGACCACCCCCTGCTCCTGGACTCCCCCCCTCCCATCCGCACAGCCCCTGGGCCGCCCTGCCCGTCTCGCCCGCCCTCTGCGATCCCCTCTCCCTCTCACCCACCGTGTTCTTGGTAGTGCTTCTGCAGCCGGTCATCCAGGAATTTGCAAATCCCGTCGCCGAAGTTCTGCAGGATCTTGGCCTCTCTGCCATTTTTTAGAGGAAGAGGGTACTTCTTCAAAGAGCTGATGGCCTTGGTGTCAAGATCACATTTGCATTTGAAAGAATGCCACATTAGTCATTGTCCAATTAGCTCTCATTACTATTTATTAGCACCTATATATATATGTCACTACTGATGGTGCACCAATTGTGAAAGCAATCTTGTCACCTTAAATACTATGAACCACATTTACAGTCTTTCCAAAACCTTGTTTTGCTCCACCTCCAAGATTTCTGGACGAGAGGGTAATTTTAATCTTTTAATTACTTTAAACCCCCGTTAAAACCACGGCTTCTAACGTATAGTTCTTTACACTTAAGCCCCTTATACAGCGAGATGTAGTAACTACTGACATCTTTCTCAATATTGCAAGAAGTTCTCCGCCAGACTTACACCTAGCAGTTACCGGCTGCAACACTAACCACTAACTGCTCGCTTTTGTAATGCCGGGCCGCGGCTTGTACGAACACGGTGTGACCGACCTTCTGGTAGACGTGCTGCGTTTTCTGCCCCCTTTCTCTGGCTTGGTCCCGCAGCTCCGTCAGCCAGCGCAGGAAAAGCGGGTTCGGACACGGAGCCAACTTGCGCTTCCGACCCAGGCGGACCGGCTCGGACGAGGGCATCACTCTACATACTAGGGGATTCAGAAAATATATAACAATCGCTATAATCCATGGTATTATAAGCATAGTCTAGAAGGGCAATTCAATTATAAATACATACAGTAAGGGCGGGCACCACCGATAGCAAACAGCCAGCTCCCGATACATAATTTTCATGACGTGAACTTATTAAAACGCATGCAAACACTATATACGGCCAACGGGGGAGAAGGCTAATGAATAGCGCAGGTACCTAAAGAAGCATAACTTCGCTTGTCCCTAACACTCGGCGTTTAGTGCAAGCTTCCCTTTCGCCGCAGCGCCTCTCCATTCAAAAGCAGAGACTCTCTGGAATCGCGTCGCATAATTTCGCAGCGCCCCCTAGCGCCTCGGCTGTGCAAACGCGCGGAAGGCCGCTGCTATTGCAAACGCGACCTCGGTGGTGTGCGGCGCTCCATCGGGCGAAGGCGTATCTTTTTCAGGTTTTGCGTGTTACGCTGATGTTTCAGGATAAAGTACGTTATAGCGGTATTCTTTTAGTATGTTTTATTACTTATAGATATGGATTGGTATATATTATTTTCTTATATGGAGAATACACTTTTGGGTTGTGTTTAACCATTTAAAGTGGCCTCACAAGGTTTGAGAGAGAGCTTTGACGTAGTGTTCGACGTTCGTGGTGACACCTGGGAATCCTCTTCTGGAATGTCAGGAGTGCTCCACTGCTGGATTCCACTGACAAGACTCAACAGAACCCTGGAATCTGCCTCACGAAATATCCACCCACTCACAGACAACCCAATGTTACCCATGTGAACAAAGACTCTCGGATGTGCCCAGAAGAGAAGCAGTCGATCTTTGAAACACGGCACAAAACTGGAAGGAAAGACAAACGAATGACACAAAAGTGCTGGAAATTATTCGGTTTTACTGTTGTGCAATCCTACAACAACTGTAGACACCCTGGCTTACATGTACCACAGTCTGCTTCCACGCCATACATAGCAACAGCAAAGCCACACATTTGGAGTGATGTTGTATGAATCCTGTGCAGGGGACCACAGTATTCTGCAATGAGTTACAACACAGCGGGATCAAGAAGTGTCTATAGAATTCAAGTTCATACACAGTCCGTAACACCACAGCACAGACAGAGCGCTTCTTAACCGCTGAACTATGAGTCACACAGCCCATTAAAAAGTAGCGTACCACACATGAAATGTATTGCACAATTTGGCACAATAATGGGGCGGTGAGCCAAATGCAGTTGACTGCCCAGACACGTGAGAAGCAGCGATTCAGGACTGTGTTTCACCACCCTGCACACCTTAACACAGTCAGCGGGAATCCCTCTGATAGACTGTAGGGCCACAGCCTGACACATGCTCCTAAAACGCAAAAACAAACCTGTCTCACTGTCCAATGTCACCTTTACAAAGAAATCTCATGTCAAGTCTGAAGAATTAAAAAAACAAAAAGAATATATTTCTTTTTTGTAAACAGGACAAATAACACCCCCCATAAATAATAATATCTCTCTATACATATAAAACACAGCTGGAAATAGTCGTCTCAAGCATATTTTGGTTATATGTTCCCTTCTCACGCTCGTTCTCTTACAACTTCATACACGCTAAGCCTCGTACACAAAGGGAACTTGCCATGAGCCTCCTCACTTAAACTCTTCCGAAACGTAGCCAGGAAAGGTACACCACGACGTCACTGATAACATTAACAGATTCACCTCCACAATTCTGTCTATAAAGAAAAAAATATATCTTCTCCCAAACTGAAATCCTGTTTCAGTTCAGCCCTGTCACACTCCCAGTCACCCATCACACACGCATCATACATGTTTCACATGTGTGTCTAGTGTTCCCAACCTTTACAGTGTAAATAGAGATGTAAACTTCATTGCACAGTACTTTCATTCCACAGTACTCGCTTTTTGAGAGATGGCAATAGTGTCTTTTCTGTGATTTCTTTAAATCACATACTAGAATATGGCAGTGGATCAATACAGTAGTTTACCTGGCTAGTCAAAAGAGACATATCAGAAAATGCATTTCAGTAGTCAGACCTATATCTTTGTTGTCAACATTAGCCCAGGAAATGTATGTCTGATATATAGTGATGGATCCTTCGGTCCATTCGATTTCGGTACATTTGATTTTTCAAATCATAAGTGAGTCACATAGTCAGTATATAGTGTATCCCTATTTTAAGAGACAGTTTGAACAGGAAATGGAGGAACTGACATGAATTCTGCGCAGAAAATATTAAAAACATACAGAAGAAAGTCACTATCATGAATCTACCCATCTTTGGTAATCAAGCTGCTTGCTGACCTCAAACACCTTGAAAGGAGAAAAAAACATTTTTAAAAATGATGGCAGGCGGCGTGACAAACTGGTCATCATGGTTCTGACATCTTGAGGTCATTCTTCAGTTAAGTGTGACTGGATAATATTATTGGTTTTGGCTTCAGCAATATGTTGAATCTACTGTTCCAGAACAGTGTTCTTAAAGTACAGATCGGTACGGACGTGAAACAAAGTGCATTCAAGACGCTGACAAAACCAAAACTCATTTGGGGCGCTGCAAAATACAGCTAGCAGGGCTACGGCGGGACACATATTATACTAATCTGATATTAAGCTAATCTCTGTGTCCTTTAGAAAATGTAAAACTCAGGATTGTATCTGGCCCAAAAAAGAGTAAAACAATAATGACAAAAAAACTCCCCATCTCAAATGTACAGTGTCATAGGAGTGTTTAGAATTCTCCTTTCCTTTAGTGTATGTCATCGAGCTCTCCCACCCCCCCATCCATCCCTCCATCCCTCCCTCTACCTCCCCCCGCATTCGGCCATATCGTCACTGTCGCCGCGGTGCTCCGACTGCGGGGAGCTGGAGGCAGACATGTCCTCCCCGTCGGCGGCCCTGAGCTGGCCCGCGGCCACGCCGAGCTTGCGGGCCCCCTTGGACTTGAGCAAGGCGCTCTTGGGGTGCAGCGCCTGCAGGTGGCGCAGCAGGGAGTCCTGCGTGGGGGCCGTGTGGCCGCAGTCCTCGCAGACGTACAGCTTGCTGCGGCGCTCCTTGTAGGCGTACTGCTGCACGATGCCGTGGATCTTCTTCATGTGCGACTCCAGCGAGCAGCGCTGGGTGAAGGCCTTGTCGCACTGGTTGCACTTGTAAGGCCGCACGCCTGCAGCGGGGAGAAAGGGACACGTGACGGGGAGTGAGCCTGCCAGCGCGCCGCACGCCGCCCCGTGACGCATCCCGCTATAGCGCTGACTAAACCGGGAGCTGCTGTGGGGGGTATAAAAAACTCTTAGCTAACTTGGTTGCAGGGAAAACAATCAATATAATTAAAATGATTAATGACACGAAATTAGCCCGAAGGACTGAAAACAATTCAGAGGAACGGAGGCCGTGCTCAGGATGACAATGAGAACCACATAAGAGTTTCTTAATTCCAACCAGGTCCCTTTACCTCCAGTGAAGATAATCCCGGATTAGTAACGACATGTGTGCTTTTCTGAGCACCTTGTGCGTCTCAGTGCTATCAGATTCGGGAGGTTTCAACGCACAAGAACGGGCGTCGCTTTCAACAGCTGCCCTCACAAGTGTAATTAAACAATAAATGTTCCTGCTGCCTGAAGATGACATTATTTACATAGTATACTGTATATTGTAAATGCAATTACAAACCACCTGAGTAGATGTCAATAAAGACATACTGCTTGGAAAATATACGATACAAGGTAGGCTTGGAGCCCATCCAGATTCAGGGCAGTGGATACTCAGGAGAAGGTGCCAGTAGATATCGCAGCACACGTGCAAACAAAGGGCAATTTAGAGGCGGCTGTCAACCTAAACCGCGAGACTTTTTTTTACTGTGTGAGAGAGCAGGAGTGCCCAGAATAGACTTACACAGGGCAAACTCACCAATCAGAGCTAGCAACCGCGGCGGTGTGGAGTTACAGTGCCTCCCACTGAGTCACTGGTTTTTCTTATTGCCAATTTATTAAATTGTCCTGAAACTCAGCAAACAGACTGAGACGTGAATCTGAAGGTAACTAAACCACTGGGCGAAAAATAAGTTTCACTCATCATAAACAGGCATTATCAATCAGAGATCCCTGTACGTGTTTTCGGCCCCCGGGAATAGCGAAATCGGCGCGGCCGTGAGGGGGAGCCCACCTGTGTGCGTGCGGACGTGCCTCTTGAGATCGAAGGTGTCGTTGAAGCCCTTCCCGCAGAAGCTGCACGGGTGCCTCTTGGTCTCGTTGTGGCACTTGAGGTGCCGATTCAGCATGCGTTGGTACTGGAAGGTCTTCTGGCACACCTGGCACTCGTACTGCCCCACGCCGGCAGGGGGAAGAGGAGCCGAGGCGGGCACCTCGCTGGGAAGCTCGCCTGTCGTCACCTGCAGGGGAGGAGACTTTGCGATGAGTGACGCGGCGGTCACGAGAGCGACTGCTGCTAGTTTCAGACATACCGGCGTACATGGCGGCTGACTGGCCCATTACCAATAAACGATAACAGTGTATCAGTGAAGCTTACAGCACATTATCCTCACGTCCAGGTTCTGGGGGCTTAGAATCCGCACTCTGGCACAACAAACCAAATTTCCTCGGCATCCTAACTAACTCCAAGCCAGCGCTTCCCGATCCGGTCCTAGGGGACCCGCAGACAGTCCGCGTTTCTGCTCGAGCCGGGAGGGAGCAAAGACGCGGGCCGGGCTGTGGGTCCCCGAGGAGCGGATTGGGAAACACCGCTAGGCTATTTCCTCTGCTCCATCTTCTGCCTCGCCCCCCCCCCGCAGCCCTCACCTTAATCTTGGAGCGGATGTAGGTGCTGCTCTGCGCCCTCTTTGAACCCTCGGGCTCCGGGCTTTGCTGCTGGCCCTGGGCGGAGCAGGAAGGGAGCTCTGCCGTGCGGGCATGCTGCACTGGCACCTGGGTAGCTGTCAGCTGGTACTTGCCCTGCCCTTGGTGCGAGGGCTGATAGCGGCTCAGCTCGGCGGTACTGGCCTCGGACTCCTCGGCGCAGAGAGAGGGAGCGGTGGACACTAGGGAAGGAGTCAGGGAGAACATGCACAATAACTATGGGTGGAGTTACATACCACTTAAGCTAAAGGAACAAGTGTTTTTGCTTTTTTATTAGGACTTGTTGCTTTACATTTTACAGGTGAATAGCCGACACTGAATTTTGAAGCGGGTACGTGTCTCACTTTCACTAAGAGCGTTTGAGATAAATAGGCCACTTCAGCAAGCACAATAAAACTAATGTCTTAACCAAGTAAATCTCCACACACAGATCAAGCAATTACACACTTGTTAATTTTAGAAACAAAGAATCATTTTATAAAAACATGTTATAAATATCTTAATATATATAGAGAAAAAAATATATAAGAGTTATTTTGGCTCAACTCAACAAATATTTGATAGCATATTAAGAACTAAAAACAGAATGGTGTTTTCTCTTTTAAGGGTTTTATTAAGTTTAAGGGTTTTATTTTTGTTTTAAGGGTTTTATTGACAATTTGAGCTCAACAACACCCTTGAAATAGAAAACACCATTCTGTTTTTTTATATCTTGTAAAGGGAACCTAGAACTTTCAAATGACACAATGAAAGTGACAATATTTATACTACCCCTGAGATTATGGGCGGCCTAACTGATTATCTTGAGTTGGGTACATGCTAGAAGCTAGATGAATACATATTTTTCAGGTGCCTAGGTTTTAGCGCTGCAAAGATACAGGCACCTGAAAAAGCATTTTTGCAAACGCAGGTAAAATCGAATTTCAAGCCAGTGTACCGCCTAAACTCGATGAAGTAGAGCAGAGAAATTCTGGATTTTTCATATCGGCCCACGGGCAAAATGCCTCAAAATGGTTCAGTTCTGAGATGGTCGAGCGTGGACTATTTGTTGAATTGAGCCAGAATTACCAATGTACAAGTGAAGGATTAAAAGATGATGTAATGATAATTCAATTGTATTTTTTTTTTCATAACAATATACATATACTAGTGCACAGCACACCTAACTGACTAACTTCAAATATCTTGCTAAGGGTTAGGCTTTACAAGTAGATCTGGGGGGAAGAGGTGAGCCCAGGGGATGGATGGGTGCGCACAAGAAGCAGGCCGTGCTGCTGGAGCTTCATGTTATTCACTCCGGTTACTGTTCTACCCGTCTGACCAGCCGAGCCAGAGGTACAGGCTCAGCAGAATTACTCACCCCATACACAGCATTAACTGTCCACACTGCTACACAAAAGGCATGAAAAATAAAATACCTGCTCTCACATAACATGGATACCCTTCTGTACCTAGTAACCGAGTATTATCACACATATTTACCAGTATAATCTTTGCTGTCACTGTAATAATCAATCGCGCTTATCTTTGTATCTGTATTGAATATAGGCCTATTTTCCCACGTAGCAAAGTTAACAGATAAGATCCATGTGTAAAATTAAATTAAAAATTAAATTAAAATTAAATTTTAAAAAAAAGGAGAATTACAGATCGTTTTTATCCTGAATTTTGCACTGCGCGAAATGGCGCGACAGGTAAATTCCCCATATGATCCCAAATTATTTGGGCATCTCAGACTGGTTGTCGGACATCGAATCCATTTGTTGATACTGCCCGAAGTCGATCAGATAAAATTGCAAATTGTCTTGCAAATAAGAGCGGCAGTGTTACTAACGGTATACTGTTAACTCTCCGCCGGTGTTTAATTTCACCTCGACAGTTACCGGCCTACAGTTACTGCCACAGGCCTGTGACTTTTTTTCGTACATTTAGAAGTGGCTGAGCACCGTTTTACACCAATCGGCGTAATAAGGTAAATCGCCAAAGGACATGTCCATTCTTGCGGCCCCCCGCCCCCGAAGAGCCAAGCGACGGCGGGCGTGGCAGACGGCGCAGCACAAACACAACACCCGGGGAATGCTAATTGATACACGCACAGAATGATTAGCCGGGAAGATATTAGCAAGACGAAAGCCGACGTTTTTAATGAAACTGCACCGCTTGTGTAATCTTAAATGTAAAAGGAGGGGAATGCGATCCGTCAGCACCTGGTCCGTTCCAGTTCGGCCTAATCTCTGCTGTTTACACATCCCTCCCTGCCATCCACCCACACCCGATCCGCGTGTTTCCAACGACAACCGGACAATGGCATCAATAAATTGGGGATGGCTGAGCCTATGCGCGACGGGGGGGTTGGGAATACGAATGAAAATGTATTATTATTATTATGGGACACGCACAACTGTTGCATAGAACGCGACATTTCATGTTTAATGTTATAAATACGTTAAGAAGTAGCCTAATATAAAAAAAACTTTACCAGTTTTATGCTGTCTTAAATGTAAGCACATTGTAACCGGTTTACTAGTCACACACCGCATTCTATATATAGGCCTAAGTGATATATCCTGTCGGCCCCCATTTCAAAGACTATCCGACAAGAATTCAAACCCGGGACCCAAATACATCCTTAATGGCATGTTGTGGAAAAATATTAATATTATAGGTAAGAGAAGCTTCGTTTGAACAGTTTTTACAGCTTTAAATATGACGTTGTTCAACAAAAATAAACTTCGCAATTAAGTAGGTTGTTTTCGGGGAGCAATACAATATAATCAAGTCACGTCACAAAGTAGCACCTTCAGTAACAATTTATATTCGAATAACTGCTACTCTTTTTAACCAGACAAAGAACTGAAATATTAGTTTATGATGTTCAAAAAAGTGTTCTTATGACTAACATTAATTTGTAGGTCAAAACCATAACGGCCATAAAACTACCCTTCTTGTTCACTGTTTTTTTTTTCTTCTTTTCACTTCACCTTTTTAGACAGTTACTTTTTATATTGTCTAGTTATCAAATGTTGCTCTTTGGTGGCAGGTGTATAACCGTAGTAAGACAATCGATTTATATGGCTTGGTGCTATAGTGTAGTCCAAGAACGATCCGCAAGAAGAGAGGGGTAAAGGCGAAGGCAGGCGACAGAAGATAGACGGCGGTGGAGTGAAAGTGTACGAGCGAACGGGTCGCGCCGTGTTTGCCAAAGGTGTAGCGAGGAGGAAGGCGGGCGCGCCGCTCAGTCCGTTATTTCCCTCACCGCACTAAATATTAACCAGGCCAGGAGCCGCCAGCATGCAAAAGCCGATGCACGCTTACAGCCGCCGAGCTGCAGACGGGCAGCTCCGCAGATAACGACTGCGGGCGGAAAGCCGGACGCGCGGGGCTGCGCGCTTGGAAAGTAAGTAGACGGAAGGTTAACCATGCCTGCAATATCGGCCGGTCGCAGGTACCGAATAAACAAGGCGTACCCCGAAGCCTGCTGCATGCATGCACCCAAGGCTGCTCAGATACATAAATGCACGGCTCCTTTACCTCGTTATTCGTAAGTTATCGTGAGAATACACAATAAGAGGCGACTGCCATACCAACCACAGGGAAATTACAGCTCAGTACAATTAACATACCTGTAGCGGCGACAAGAAGAACAGGCGCGACTCCCCTGCCGCCTAAACCATATAACCGCAAGAACTGAAAGTCTCTTTGAAGTAGTGTCACTCCACAATACCTCTACGAATCAGAGAAGCATTTCATTAATGGACTTTTTGTTAACATCGCATAATTCGTGTACAGTATATTTCATTTAAGAAATATTACATTTTTGAAATTCAGTGTTTCAAATAAACAGTCTGTGTAACTATAGACTTTGCTGTAGGCTAAAATGTAAAATCGTTCAATTACGTAAAATGCTGTAGAGTTTCTATTTTGAGAACATTTCTCCTTATTTAAACAAAAGACGGATTTCAAGGGCACAGTAAAACGAAATATTTATAAAATGCATTTATAAAATGCGTTTTAAAATGCATCTTCAATAAATACACAACCCATAAAAATGACTGCGCATTGGAATAATTGTAATAATAGGTAGAGGTAATAATATCAAATTATTAGTACTTAATGAATTCAATTAACTCAATTAGAAAAAAAAATCACACATATGTTAAAAGATATTTGTTCAGATACATACAGTCAGATCTGAACTATTCCGGATTATGGTATTACATGGGCAGTTAATGGTACATCAGCCTATACAAATGCAGGATTAAAAAAACAAAACAAAATGGGAAATGATACACATAACACCCTTGAGCACACACCACATCGCATCGTTCTAAGTCACACGGACAGACTTCAATATATTTCTGCACACAATATCGCAGGTGCCACTTGTAAGGCTTTGCCTAGACTAAGCTGTTAATTGCACAATCTAGGTAATATTGTTGTTGCCCTCATCTGTTCAAAGTTGAGTATCGTGAAAGTAGTCGGAGATCTGCTAAAGTAGTCAATGATTAAATAGGGGGTCATTTATGCGACCGAATACAGAGAAAAAAGCCCTATTGCCAAAAGCTGAACGCCAACGGCGGCATTCCGTTATGTAGGCTAATTGTTGTTTTCTGAAGCAGCGTCAACCTGGACTGCACCTGGATGCATCAACGCCACACTGGTATAGGTTCCGGACGCTTAAACAGCATATATTAGGGTTGTTGCTTGAAGCGGTTCACCGCAAGATGGGCCATTAATGTAATCAACAGTGTACCTGAGAGAAACGTCAATTTAGATGTCGGATCATAGTAAATGTAACAGCGATCTTAGCGCAGTGCGGCCCAAGTAAATCATGTGCGTAGATTGGAGGCAAGTTTCACTCTATAAGGAAGCAAGGCAGGTCTGAAGGTCAACAATGAATAGTAACGGCTCTTTACAATCCCTTATTTAACATACGCACGCACTCGCCTATGCACTTAAGCAAAACACATCTAGTTTCATTTAGAGCATAAAATAGTAAAACAACAATAGGGCCTAAACGAGGCTGAGTTATCCGTATTATTTACTGTCAGAAAATATTTTACAGACACCAAAAGCAGAAAAAGCCGATATAACATTAACTTGTTTTATTCCGAACTTGATTGCGTTAATAAGCACGGAATGCATGAACATGAGCATGTGCGCTATTTTATTATTAAAAGTATTGGTGTAAAACATTAACACACAGTTCTGCTGCTGTAGTTTATGAATATGTATTTAATAATTTTACCTGGAATGTAAATGTCTCCACGTTCGTGATCTGGACGTTCGCTCCAGTTCCGTTTGCCCGGCGAAATACTTGCTTTTTTCACAAGAAAGGCTCGGGGCATGGTTTCTCCGTCGCCGTCTCCGCTACTTCTCAGATATTAAATCCTACTGTCGATTTCCCAAACAACGTATCACGAAACCGTGATTTGGAAATATCGGAGTCGCCGAAGAAATAACTTTCGTTACGCTACACTCGATTTAAGTTATATGGATCATTTGCTCGGCTACATGACAGAAAAAAAGAGTCTCGTTTTTTTTTTTCAAGCACTCCTCCCTCTTTCTCTTCCTCTACAAACTTCAGCACTTTTCCCGGTGTTTAACCTGGTCCCAGTATGTCTGTCTTTCCCTTTTATTGCGCCTCTCTTAGGTTCTGTTTCAGTTTGATTGATGGGAGGTTTCGCGAGTAACGGAGGATCGATGCATCCGGACAGGTAGAAGTAATAACGGGGAGAAAAGTCAAAAAAAAAAAGCGCCAGTTACATGATCGGACGCGCACCGCAAGGCACTGCGAATTCAAAGGTTGAAGCGCAGGTACACTATTGAGCAGGAAACAGGTATGACCGCGCATGCGTCTGGAAATAACGGTGACAACAAACCTGATCGAGGCAAGTCGAAGTTCTACCTGTTCGACCGGTTTTTTTTTTTTTTTTTCTTTACCAGCCTGCGCTGAGCTGGAAGCGGAGAGGAGGAGAAGCGTTAGGCGCGGAGACGGGCTTTGGCGAGCACGGGCAATTGTGGCGAAGGACTCCAAAACGTGACATCCACATAGGAAATAGACGCGATCAGAACCACGGCATCTATATATAATAAATA
>JAODKL010000002.1:22513739-22532492 GCA_026780765.1 Petrocephalus schoutedeni | reverse complement strand
AAATAAAAACTCCAAATTCAACACGTGACATGCAAGTTATACGATAAATGATGAGGCCGATGGGACAGGAAGTCTGCTGTCATGTGACTCATCAGGGCTGGTCATATGACTCACACCTGAGTCACTATAGCCTGAACGTGAGTCATTGCACATAAAGGCGGGAAAAAAATAAGGCACAACAGAATAAATTATGAGTGCGATAAACGGGAATTAACAACAAAACGTGTAAATGACAAAGCAAAAACAAGGCTTCCTAAAACATGTTTACAGATTAAGGTGTAGTAATATATTACAGCCGCAAGATGACGCTGTTACCCCCTTATGCGTGACGTTATACACAGAAGTTCCACAGTTGTTATTTAACAATTTGTCTCTGTATTGTAATAACAATTAAAAATCCGTTTGCTTTTTATTTTTATCTTATTTTAAAATTAATACATTTTTAAATCATTATTAGAAACTTAACGTCCTAACATCATATAACATTTTCATCTAATTGAATTCTCATCCAGTTGTCCCAAGAAGAACTTGAAAGGCGGAGAATACGAAGGGAGAGGAACAAAATGGCTGCTGCCAAGTGCCGGAACCGCCGGCGCGAGCTGACAGACTCTCTTCAGAATGTGAGTATGACCCAATTCATGAACATTCCTGCCAGTAAACAGGATTTGCAACGCTTCACCTCTCCAACAGGTACAATTTACAAAGTCAGCGGTAGTCAATAATTACTTCAAGCTCAATTGCATCATGATCTGAGTGTATTTCAGCATACGGCACAGAGTTACCTGGAGAAACCCGTATTAAGCCCGGGTTAATGCGCATGATCTGACTATGACTCTGTGTGCCCCCCCCACAGGAGACTGACCAGTTGGAAAATGATAAGGCCGGTTTGCAGAAAGAGATCGCTGAGCTGGAGAAGGAAAAAGAGAAGCTGGAGCTGGTGCTGGAGGCCCACCGGCCTATTTGCAAGATACAGGACTCAGACTCTGACTCGGACCCAGACTCGCAGCTGGCTTCCCTCGGGGCTATAAAAATCGAAGCTGAGGATCCAGATCTACCTGGGCCGTCCGTCCGGCAGGACAAGCCAAAACCCAAGATCATCCTGCCACCCGCAATGCCCGTCTCCTCTTCCACTTCCACTTCAGCTCTGCCCGCTGAATCTGATTCCCTGCACACCCCTGTCCTTATCTCCACACCTTCTCCAAGCACCTCGGCCAACCTTGTTTTCACCTACCCATCTGCCTCCCTGGATGCATCAACAGCTGCTGCCGCCTCCCATCATCTTGGCCTCCTTGCCTCTTCTTCCTCTTCCCTGCATTCTCAGATGCCCCACCCTTGCAGCATAGCGCATCGCCGTAGCAGCAGCAGCGGGGACCAGTCGTCAGACCACTCCCTTAACTCTCCCACCATCCTCACTTTGTGATCGATGGACACCCTCTGTAGTGACAGACAGTCACCAGGAGATGGCGCTGAAAGTAATAACAGTTATAAGCCGCTACATTTCATTTTTTACTTAGTCTTTGGTCACAAAGAACAATTTATACTAGATTTGGAAGTGGTTATTATATTAAATAATCCACTAGTAATAACTAATATGCTAATTATAAAGAGGACAGCCATATGGTTCCTCCTAGTTATTATATGGGGTTATAATAATGCATGTTAAGTACATCTGACATATGCAATTCTTTAGCTACAGTTATTAGAAGTTATTAACTTTATTTAACCTTATCATGTAAGATATAGCTATACAATACACAGGACAGGATTTTAAGTAGAGTGTAATTTCAGAGCTATGATAGGAAAATGAAAATCAATTGAAAGCATGTTTTCGGTGGGCACAGAAAAGAATTTACATTCCTAACTGAAGCAGCTCAGATCGTATGTATTAAGTACGGAGGACATGAAAAGCCCATCATGTGAAAGGTAAATAATTTCCAAAATGCCATGCATTTATACAGATGTCTCCAAAAACAGATTGTCATGATAAGAGTGTTTTCTCTCTTAGGTTACTGTCTGGAAAGTAAATTGGCATGTTGCTCACCTTTGCACATTGATTTGCACATGCTCACATATTGTTGTAATATACAAGAACTGCAGAGAATGTTCTAGATTTTGTAACAGATTGAATCAAAGTGCAACTAAGGCAGGACCTTTTATATGGGAGAGAGCATTGTACTTTGCATTATTTATTTTGCATGTAACTGAGATGTGGATAAAATGCATGTCTGTGAATGCTGCAGCATTCCACTTGTAAAGGGCAAATTAAAGAAGCAGAAAATATCTATGTTTGTTCCTCCTGGGAGTGCGACGCCTATTTAAACCGACGCATCCCTAAAGGTTGCAAATGCACACACACGGCTGTACTGCCACTTCCACAGAAATACGGCATCAAGCCAATCTCTAAAATTAACGGTATTTTAATGTTTGGTGTAACATGCTAACCGCGAAACAAGCGGTTTCAATTTTGGTGATACTGTTATTCTTGAGGACCACGAGTGGGGATGTTCACCGGGTACATGCCAGCTCGCAGCTTCCTTTTAGGATGTCCTGAATATACACAGCAAAATTCACAGAGAAACAAACACAATGTGTCCTCAACGCATCTCCAGTGAACATCCATTCATTCATCTTTCATAACCACTCTCCCAGTGTAGGGTCATAGTAACTGATAAACATACCTGAAAAACATTTTTGTGTGCCAAACTGGGTATACTGGAGAAAGGAATGGAGCAATGGATCAGGGGTTAGCTAGGTGAGAGTGCTACAAATGTACCAGATATGGCCGGGGCTTTAGAGGATGTGGGCAAGACATGAGATGAACTCTAGTACAAATGTATAGATCAATAACTTACACGAGTCAAGAGCCCATCTCTCTCGGTAGACTGGAACTGGGCCCATGACCCATATTTTAAATTGGGAGTATGTCATCCTCACTAGACAAGTCTTGCATACAGCATTGATAGTGAAATGTTTAGCTGAATAAATGTGTTGCAGGTCAAAGCAGTTCTGTAGGAGTCCAGAGGTGGATAGTTCAGCTCCATCCATTTTCTGACACTGCTTGTCCTATTCAGGGTCCCAGGGGGTCTGGAGCCTATCCTGGAGGCTACAAGCGTAAGGCAGGGAACAACCCAGGGTGGGGAGCCAACCCACCGCAAGGGACACTCACACACCAGTCACTCCTTTAGGACACGTACAGGTAGTATGGTGACTCCAGTTAGCCTCAGCATATTTGGCAGACTGTGGGGGGAAGCCAGAGAACATGGAGCAAACCTCACGGCAACACGGAGAACATGCAAACTCCACACACATGGTGCCATGCTGGAGACTGGAACACTGGTCCCAGAAGTGTGAGGGAACACTGCTAATCACTGGACTGGAGTTCTAGTCCCAAAAGTAAAAATCCAGACCGAGGTTTTGTTACAACCAATCAGCTAAGTACTCTGAGACCGTGGCTCTTTAGACTCAACTGGTTGGTTGAAACGAAATCTTGGTCTGGATTTTTACTTTTGGGACCTGAACTAACTAGCACTGTCAGCAACACCCCAAGTCACAAGGACAGTAACGGCTAAAGATGTCAGTAAACTGGAGGTTTATATGTTTGCAGAGTGGAGACACTGTTGAGATCAGAAAAGAAAGGAAAAAAAGCTGAGAGTGGATGGTAGTAACAGAGGGCGAGAGGAAGAGAAAGGGAGGGAATTGGAGAAAGGATAACAATGGAATTAATTAATGTGGCCTGAAGCCCTGGATACAGGCCTCTCTGTTTCACCCTCAAAATGAAGTGACCCTGGTCCATAAGACCTGAATTAACTTTTAGATGTGTGTAAGGGTTAAGGACCTAAACCATTGGGGAAGAGATTTAGCCAAAAGATGAATATGAGTTCCTATCCGGATAGGAATGGAGATGGAGGGATAAAAAGAATACTATTAATTCCCAGATGAAAGCTGGGAATCGGAGATGCCGATCTGCCTCAGGCCTGCTCCAGGAGTAATGTGCCCCTAACACGCAGGCATAAAGCACATCTCTGCGTGCATTTATTCTCCCCTGCCATCAATCACCACACAAAGACCACGTGAGAATGCAGTGTGACTCTGTCACTGTATTTAAAGCTCTCCCATTGCCATCGTCATTGCCCATAAGCAGAAGTCAGCGATACAGCCATTTCAGACCAGCCCCACAAAGAGGACTCTCTAACAACAAAAATAAAATCGTTCAAATAATACTGATGAGGGTGAATATCTTGTAAAAGACAAAACAACACCAATTCATAAAACAGACTCAATAATAACGTAAATGAGAACACAAAAATAACAACAAAGGTAATACCAATAGTTGTAGTAGCAGTAATATTAGTAGTAGCAATAATAATAATGTAAATCTAACAGTAGTAATTAACACTTAGCAGTGCTCTTAAAAACAACAAATGAGCACAGATTAAATTGTCACTGCAATGTCAATTGCATCCAGAGAATCCCAGTGTTTGTGCATTAAACTCTTCCAGTTCCATTTTACAACTACAAAGCATGGTTCAGCACAAATGTGCACTATTGCACCGTAAAAGCATCGTATAGGTATTCAGTGCAATGTGGGTGTAACAGCTGCTCTTAGACCAACATCATGCTGAATCAGTTCATTCACTACAGTGCGTAATGCAGGCTACTGTGGCACAGTCGATTCAGTTTGGTAACTGAGAGACAGACGTATCCTGGAAAAACATGATCTTTCTTTTCTGACACTTGATACTGGGACACGAGATGGCACGACCACATTCCAGATGCAGTCCAAACAGGGTTTCACAAAAGTACATTTTCAGTGGCGAGGAGATTTTATCCTGTATTATATCCATTCTGTATATGCGGAATCTGATGCCTGTTTTCCCAGGATAATCTACTTCAGTTCCTCCTGACTTTGCCCTCTTGTAAACATCCACAGCCTGGCTTTCAGCAGATTTAAAACATTTTAATCCAGTAAGATTCCACAATCTGGCTTTGTCTATTACAGTGCATGATAGTCCAGTATAGTCTAATCGAGACAGTGCAGTACAAGCAATTAAACCTGGTCTAGTTCTGTATTATGGTTTATAACCCCTTTATAAAGTAATGTTTTGAATCTGATTCCCACCCTTTATGTAACCCCATTCACAAACTTTTATACAACCCCATTAAAAGACCCCCCCCCCCCATATAACAAATTAACAAATCTGCATCAGCAATGAATCATTCACATTAGGATTTTTAAAAAGGAAAGTCTGTGATTAAAGGCAGATCTACGAACCCCATCCAGCGTCGCCTCCTTTGCAGCTACTGCTCTGCTCAGTTTGATTCAGATACCAATCAATTGTCATTAGTTATTTTCTTACCATTGTCCTCTTTAAACTTTACGGGGCTTAATTATTTGCCGATGAGTCCAAATGCCCAAAGAAACAAACTTTTTCAGGAAGCCATTACATCTCAAAAAATTGAAGTCTATGATCTAAAATAATTACTGTATGAAAGAGGCCTACATTTTCCTCGGTGTTGGCATAAAATCTTCCACTAATTTCCTGATTCTGATTTATTTTCCAGGACAGGGGTTTTCTTGAGAGCACTGAGCTCTTTAGTCATCAGGGGAGCAAACCAGGTGCAGCTGATCTGGACTACCAACACTCCCGGTGCTGGAGCTGCCGTCGCCCAAGTCCCGTGCAACCATACAGGGCAAATTCAGCTCCGTGGAGCCTCCCGGACTGGAGTCGCTCCTGCTGACACACTCCTCCTCCAGCACCAAGCAGAGCTCCTTCAGGTCCAAGTTCTCTTTCACCAGGCCGTCCTGCAGTCGCTCGAGGTCGGAGAGCTTCTTGAGGTACCCACCCAGGTCTTCCCGCATCACTTTGGCGGCGTGGTGGCCGAACAGCTGCCACTCCCGGGCCAGCTTCTTCACTTTTAGCCGGTCGTCGTCCAGGAAGCAGCACAAGTCGCGCAGCTCCTGGTTCTCTTCCTGGAGGCGCTGGTTAATGACTTTCAGCTCCCGGATTTCCAGAAGATGTCCCTGCAGCTGCTTGTTCACCTCTTTGATCAGCCGGCCGCGCTGGATCAGGGCTGATATCTTGTCCGATTCCTCTTTGCGGAGTCGGGCGACCAGCTCCTCTTTGGAACAGGCGAGCAAGTCCTCGTCGGACATCTTCGACAGTTCCTGGTTGTATATTTCCCCGTCGCTCCCCATTAATTTATATGTCTCACGTCCGATCGCCGCGAAATATTATGAGCAGCACGGAGGTTTCGACTGGACGAGGAGATGCCGAGGCAACCTACGGGAAACAAGTACATCAATAACTTGAATGCAGAAAATGTTCTAACGAAATCTGTTAGGACGGCGGAAAAAAGATTTCCCACGATATCCCGCGAATTATTTTTTAATGCTCGATATACATTTTTATTCCCTGCTTTGGGTTAAATCGTATCTTTTTGTCATTAAGCTCCTTTGACACTTCATCCTCTCCTCTTTCCCAAGGCCTCCAGTGAAAGTGGGTTATTCAATTCAGCCCTTTCCACGGCAGTCCTAAGCCGAGGATGGGTAGGGCGGCTTTGTTTTGCTGTTTAAATGACCGCAGACAAGAAACTAAGCAGCTATAAAGGAAAACAGTTGATGTCAGCGTCTAGTTATCGCAGTGGTAAATGCATCCTGCCTTTCCCGAGGATGCACAGAATGAGTGAATCGGATGTCCCTTTTAAGGGAAAGATGCGCCCCAAAGCCAACTTTATACCCAGTCACAGCATACAAACAAATAAGCAGAGAATAAACGGCGATGCGTCCAAACCTGGGCCGGTCGGTGGTCAGCGAGCACAATGTCCGCTGTTCTTTTCCCTTCCTCCTCTCCCTCGGGTTTCGCTAATTCAAATGCTGTAAAGATGGATGCCTTATTTTTCTTTCTTTTTTTTTTTTACTGGTGTTTAAAAATGCCCAGTTTTTCTTCCCAGACGATTTCCCCCCCCCCCCAAAAAAATATGAAATAACCGTGGAGCGTGAAAATGTAGGACAGGATGAATCGGTGTATTGCTACTTCAATCTGTATCGGAAAAAAACGCTGGCAATCCTGCAGGGAAAATACGGGATTTTCCCCTAAGATTTATGTGGATACAAATTGTCGCGACTGACCCGTTCAGTAATTAAAAAATAAACATTTTTTTTACTAAAACGCAAATATTTATTGAAATTCTATTGCATGTTTCCTGCTGTTGTTGGTGAAGGTATTAGAAATGTCGCCCTCTCTGCCTGTATCCCCCTCTTCCTCGCCCCATCCGCCCATCCCCCACCGGCTTTCCTTTACCGTAACGTGTATTTTAGGTTTTATTATCTGCCAAAGAAGTTACGCTGCAATTCACGCGCACTTGCTGATGTATTTTCGCATTTCTGCGATATCAAATAAATGTGTAAACTCGGTGCATTAAACACATGGTGTTGTGTATAGCTTTTGAAACGGACACCGGCAAGTAAATGTTTTGGGGAAGACGGCACGGGGAAAGTTTATATCTTCCACACCAACAATTTTGATCACTTTGTGCTTCCAGTTCCCACTGTTACCGAGTTGGATATAGGGATGGATATAGGACTCCACATAGAAACCACATCAATCTCCCCATATGCAGACATGAAAAATGCACACACACAGACTCAAACGGAAAGTGTGACAATGAACTATTCTCTTCCTAGCAGAGGTATTTGACCACTTCCTTCCACCAGCCACTCCTACTCCATTGTAACAGTAATTCCATAACAATGTAGGGTGTTATCCACTGGAGTGGCCCAGATAGAAGGCTTGGATGTAATACAGTGGGGGTTGGGGGTAGTGGAGAACTGGTGTGGAGCCTGTACAGGTTAGTACAGAAGACACAACATAGATGTAACATAATTATCTAGAATCTTCTACAATACAAAACGGAGGGTTTGGTTTGGTTTAATATTAGTTTAGGCAATATCTAGATCCAAGTGTACTTAGCTGGCTAACAGATTGCAATATCTAAATATTTGGCTATAGAGTTTAACCTCTAAAAAATTCTTATGCATTTTAATTTGTAATCATTATAAGACTAGTAATATTGCTTGGATGTGGTTTCAAATTGCCATAACAAAGGACAAAGTGAAACCAGCATTATCACAACCTTATAAGTTTTAGACGGGAACTGGTTATGCCATGTGCGACACTGTTTTCTCAGTTCTGTTTTCAGAGTTGGTATCCTGCATAGAAAGTGAGATTGTGCACTTCATAATAAAACGGCATTGTCATTTGAGCACATTTTCAGATAGGTTATATACCATTTGAGCACTGGTAAGACTAAGATAAATACACACACACACTACAGTACCTTAAAGAACCACCTCAAAACCCCTAGTTCTGTAAGGTCCCTCACATCTTCTGTAGACGAACTGATGTGTGCCGCAGGTGAGTTAAAAAAAAAATGGGTTCCCCCACGATACATTTACATACCCATCAGCCAGCCTACCGCTATGGCAGACGGCCAAGCCTGTCCAGTCGTGTGTGACAACATGCTTGAGACAACGTGTTCACTGTGTTAGGAATATTTGATTCCTTTTTTTGTTAAACAAATGCACAGTTTTATGTTAACATTTATGAACTGTATAATAAATTAACGGGTCAAAGCACGTCCAAGGCAGTCAAACTAAATTTTGGACTGGTCTTACGTCATAAACTTCTGACCCACGGTCCTGAGGTTAAACATGTAACTCGCAAAGTACTATGTCTGACGTTCATAGCTGAAATGCATGATTTGCAAATATGATACATTCGGGGTGGATTAACAAACGTAACCTCAATATATATATTTTTTTATATATTAAACTTCTTAAACCCCAAACCTATTTAACGCCTGAAAGCACGTTCCCCGTACATTATCATGACATTTAGTGCCACTGCAAAAATATAGATATAGCATATAGATCTGAACTAGAATACAAACGCAATTACTGAAGACAGAAATATGGCGAATACTGCACCCAGAAGCTCATTGGATGATTAGTTTTCTTTCTTTTTTGTGAATATCAGTACGATTTCTTTTCATAATCAGAATCAGCTTTATTCACCGAGTCTGCCGGGGCACACAGAAAATTTGCTTCCGGCTGCGTGTGGCTCCCTAGTGCAAGGACAATAATTAACACTATACAAGCAATAATACCCAGACAATAAATGACACTATACAAAAATATACATACATGGGTAACCCACTGCACAAAGTACGAGGTGTGAAGATGAGTGCAAACAGAATCTAAGCGGGAAATTGACAGAAAGGCAGGTGACACCGCTCAGTTGTGTCCAGGGTGTGATGGATCTGTAATGATTTTCTCTGCCCGTTTCCTACTCCTTGAGAGGTAAAGGTCCTGTATGGAGGGCAGGGGAGCACCGATGATTTTTTCTGCTGCCCTCAGTGTTCGCTGCAGAATCTTCCTGTCCTGTATAGTGGTTGCTCCACTAGAGCACTAGATTGCTCTATTTTATCCCCTTAACTGACTGTACAAGTGCACTTCGTCCGTATAACAATGTATGTTATTCTATTTCTATGTTGTATTGTTGTATATTTGGGTTCTGTTATAATAATTATAAATAATAAAGAATACTGCACCCGAAAAGGCTAATTTTGTTCTTAACGTGTTGCTGCTACTGAAATTCACCCCACGAGAATCGCTCTCAAAATACTTTTTGTTGCAATCTCAAAATAAAAAAGATTTTGTCTATCTTAAAAAAAACAATGTATTGGAGGATTTCACGTATTATTTGTGTTTTAAAACGTAATTTCTCCCGCAGAAACAGTGCCCCCAAACGGCGCTTCCGGTGATGCGGTCTGTGTTGCCGCCCTTCTAGTTATTAGTAGTTCTATGTTCTAAACAGGAACCAATACCGTGCGGCGCCGGACGCGCCACCCGGACGATGTGTTTCACCGACAAGCGCCCGGAACTGACATGACATGACTGCAATAATAACGTCTGCTTTTTAAACATAGTGATTTTATTTTTCCGAATGGACATATCTTACATAACAAGACTGTTGTTTAATATACATCGGGGTCTCCGTATTAGCTAGCTCTCCAGATACCACTTCAAGCAAGGGTTTCTGTAATTAACTGGATCCAATATTTCAGTTTTGTGTATGAATTATTACTGTTACTTTACTGTACCTTTGGTGTATAGGGATAGTGCTAACCCATCATTAGTTAAAACAAAATAAAACAACAACACGTCGAAGGTAAGAATATAACTAAAGTTTAGCTAATCGGTCTAGCTAGCAACATTAACAAGTTAGTTGTTTTATTTTGGACTTTTAATATGTTTTGTGATGTCATATTGCAAAGATTAAACATACGTACACGAATATCGTTTTATGTGTATGAATTTTCGAAAAAAGTTTACTTAAACATTGCTGCTTGATTTTATTTTGTAGCGAAATGTTTGTCGATTTATGAGGTCTGCACTATAGTGTGGAAATGTATACCTATTTTAATATTCATGATTATTACATGAATAAAAATGTTGCAAATCTGGGAGGAACCTTTTTCGTTTTAATAATATTGCAACTCAAAATAAAACTGACGCCACCTCGTGTGCTCCTGCTCCTATGAAGATGTCTGTAGAGCTCGACGTGTTTGTGGGAAACACCACCATCATGGATGAAGAGGTGTATCAGTTTTGGCTGGACGGTTATACAGGTTTGTCCTCCGCGCCTATGTGGCGTGCACATCTTGCACGGATTTCAAAAAGTAGCTAAGCCAGGCTAGGCTGAAGTTCTCCTATTTGATTGGCTGCCTGCATGTGCTCCCTCTCCAAGTGAATGATGCCGTGAAGGTACGGATGGAAGGGGGTGTGCTGGAAGAATTCGAGGCAAGCACCGACGTGCTGCTCAGCGACACCATGGACCAGTTCCGCACCTTCCAGATGTGCGAGCGTCTCCTGTACACACCTGCCAAGCTGGCCAATCAGCTTCTTTTCCAGATCCCACCTCACCGGCAGACCATGCTTATCGAGAGGTTTGCCTGAGCCTACCTTGAAATCAGCGTCTCTGTGCCTTCAGGTTTTGTTGCTGTGTGTTTTTCCGAGTCGGTGTGTCTAATGTCAGTATTAGAAAGCATAGATCAGCGTGTCTGCTCGTCTGTCAGGGTGTTTCCGGCACACTCTCTCCCCCTTTCATACACACTTGGGGTCGGGTTTCTGTACTTTTTCTTAGCTGTGGTATTAGAACTAGTGTAACTGTAATAAAAAGTTATTGTAGGATGGGAAGAAAATAAGGATTCTGAGCCATTTTGCACAATACAATTTCATTGTTTGTTATTAATTTTATCTTGCAATATTGACTCTGCATTGCAAATTGTCTGTAAGAGTGAATGCTGTGTGTGTCCTGTGATGGGGCTGGCGCCCCATCCTGGGGTGTTCCCTGCCTCATGTCCATAGCCTCTGGGATAGGCTCTGCCAGAATTTGGATGGATGGATGGAGTATTCACAACAATGGAAATAGCGTTAAAACAGCATGCCTTGTAGATGTGAGGCAGAGTGAATCTGCTTAATGGGAACGGCTGGTGGCTAACACATTTGCTCAAACTGTGCATGTTAATGCTGATTCTGGGCTGTGTAGGTACTATGCCTTTGACAGCGCATTTGTGCGGGAGGTGCTGGGAAAAAAACTCTCGAAAGGAACCAAGAAAGACCTGGACGATATTAGTGCCAAGACTGGGATCACACTGAAAAGCTGCAGACGTCAGGTAGGGGGGACGGGTGCTTCTTTGTAGCTAATCTATTATGATAAATGGATAGTCTGGTTACTGATGCAACGGCGCGCACACTTGAGTCTATTGTCCTGCCTTTCACAGTTCGATAATTTCAAGCGTGTGTTTAAAGTCGTTGAGGAGCTCAAAGGCCCCCTGGTGGAGAATATACAGCAGCACTTTCTTCTGTCTGACAAGCTAGCCAGGTGACTAATGCATTTACCTCCTGACGTACTGTACATTGCCACCTGCTTTTTGGGATAATTATCAGTCCCATATGTTTGCCTGACGTGGCCTGATTTCCCGGTAACGCTTTACATTAACTGCACCTTCATAATCCATTCACAGAACATCCTTTGCATCATTAGTATATATTAATAACTAACAGTACATGATAATAAGAAATATAATAATGTAATGTTTGTTAATAATATTTATTAACGCAGTTAAAGTATGTTAGGGTGTTAAAGTATACTTGCATGCTGCTTATGAATGTTTTATACATGCATTATGAAGGTGCACTGAATGTTCCACGAATGCATTAAAAAGGCACAATGGAGGTACAGTTAATGTAAAGCATTACATAATCCCCAGAAACTTTCTCATGGACCATCGCCCCCCCCCCTCCACCCCCCCACCTGTCCCCTTTCTAGGGACTACGCAGCCATTGTGTTCTTTGCGAATAACCGCTTTGAGACGGGGAAGAGGAAACTGCAGTTCCTTTCTTTCCAGGACTTTGCCTTCTGTGCTGGACAGCTCATCAATAATTGGACTGTGGGGGCAGTAGGTAAGATACAAGAGCTGGGAAGTGATTCTAAATAAGGGGCAGTGAGGCAGTTTCCTGGGCAAGTGGGCCAAGGAAAAGCACCCAAGATGCACCAGTGAGATTCAGTACAATTTATGTGTTTTTGTTGCGAATGAACAATTATAATTGTTTGTGATTTATGCTTCATTCATTTGGTTGGTGGTATAATAAAAATGTTAAGGTAATTTCACGTAGGAACATTTGAAACCGAATTGTAGTTGGGGAAGAAAATGCTGTCTTTAAGTAAATGTGTATCTCAACATCTTCTTCAGATAACATGGTGGAGGATATGGACGTGGACCTGGATAAAGAGTTCCTGCAAGATCTGAAAGATCTGAAGATTTTAATTAACGATAAAGACTTGCTTGATCAACACAAGAGGTGTGTGTGCTATAATACCATTAATGGCTGCTTAAAATGATTACCAGACTCTGTATGCTGATGTGTTTAATGATTTGTGATATATGGGTTGTTCTCATTCACTCTGAAGTGATGTCACTTTTCATAAACTACTCGTCCAAATGATTAGATGTGGTTACCTGTACCCCCATAAAGCATGGGAGCGTAGGCACCTGTGGGCTCAGCATTGCATAGTGCCTCAAATTCACCACTGTATTGTGATATTTCCAAAGGAAACATTATTTACTTGGGCTTAATGCAATTCACATTCTTGACAGCTTTATTTAATTTTAAAGTGTATGCCATGTTGGCTCATTGCCTTTGACACTTTGTCTATACCACAGAGAATGGCTAAGTTAACCGAATCTGAATATCTATAACTGGATTAGTTTATTTGACATTTCCCTCATCATTATAAGATGATGTAAAAGTTTGACTTCTTGACACCAAGGCTTTGTTTTGCTTGGATTTTACTACTGTATTTATGCGGGTGAGTTAATGTGATGTATAGCTGACCTTTTTTTAGACAAGTTGTGGATAATTTTGTTTTCTGAAACCTAGTTAAACCCCACAGCACAAGATGGCTTAGAAGTAAAGTGAAGACACCTGAGGTCTGTGTTAGCTGTGTGTGTGAAAACAATGTAGCTAAGTTGAGGACCACGTTGGCAGTGTGTGTGTGTCTTTGGCTAGAGATGATTTCTAGTCCTTTCTCTCCTAATTTCTTCTTCATTCTCCCGTGCTCAGCCTCGTGTGCACTGCTCTCAGGGGAAAAACGAAAGTGTTCCCCGAGATGGAAGCAAACTTCAAGGTGAAAGCTAGCGACAGCGCTAAGACGTCTCGTAATGCTAACACCTACTCTGTGTTACTCCTTGACTGTGACTCTTTATACTCATCTGCTTGGTTGAAACAAAACCTTGGTCTGGATTTCTACTTTCTGGACCTGAACTTGTCTGTAATGGATTACTTTTCTGAGTAACTTCCCCAACACTGGACCAAAATAGTACATGCTGCTCTATGCACAGTCCAACGCAAAATTGCATCCCTGACACAATGGAGCTGTGTTTAACTCACATTCTGATCACTGTCAAAGCTTAACAAAATATTACAATTTTTCAAGCATGTTACTGTTTCTATGTTTTCTGTCTCACAGACTCTTTCCAGAGCCCTGGTCAACATAGCTGCCAAGCTAACAAACACTAAAGATGTCAGAGATCTGTTTATTGACCTTGTGGAGAAGGTACGTTGTGTCTCTCCGTCCATGGCGCGTTCTGCTGGCTGGATGGCGATGGAGCCGGCCTTGCAGCCACAGTCTATGCCAGCGTAACCTTAGCAGGTGCCAGCCTTGCAATTTCGCTGTGATGCTCACAGGCTTTTATCCGAAGCATCTTACTTTAGCCTGTAATTGCTGTAAGCGGCAGTTAACCTGAATTGCTCTTCTTAAAAACATACAAGCCACTCTTGGGGCTTAAATTGTGATTAAGTATCAGTTTCTGTAAATGGAAACGTTTAAAAATACATTGAGTGTATTTTTATAGATTACCCTTATAGAAAGGCCACTCTATGCATTAAAACAAAACAAAGTGTACTCTTAGTACAAACAGTGTTTGCTGTGTATGTAAGTATGTTATTCATCTCTTTGTGGGTTTTAATGGCTTCTCCTGGGTCTGTATCTGTACTCCATATCACCCCCAGTTCATCGAGCCCTGCCGGTCGGACCGGTGGACGTCCGCGGACGTGCGGCTCTTCCTCACTCACTACACCAACTCAGCGCGCATCCTCGACACCTTCAGGTCAGCCTGTCTGTCCTCTGCTCTCCCCGCCGCCCCTGAGCCCCGTAGCAGCTTTTGCGGCCAGTGGGTGGCGCTGTTCATTTTTGAAAATTTTTTCCCTAACCTGCAGTTGCCTTGTTTATCCACTTGGGGTCAATTACGGCTTTCAGCTCCATTCTGAAACGTGGCTGAACAGTTTACGCGGAAATGTTTACGCTCTGGCCGCTTAGCCAGGTTAGGGTCTGTTGCGCTGATGTTTTCTCTCCGTCCTCTCTCCAGGCACCAGGTGACGTGGGACAGATACATGGATGTCATCAAAAGCTGCATCTTAAAGATGTACCACGACTAGCCAGTCTCCTGCATACCTCGTCTTGCCCTTGTTTATTAATGTGTAAATAGCCCCCAGCTGACCCCAAGCCTGGTCTTATTTCCCCCGCTAATTTATGTAATGTCCTCATAATTCAATTTTTCCATAGCCCTGCAATCAAACATCGCCCTTCTCTTTGGCTCCACCCTCTTTCAGTCTCTGTCCAATTAGCTCCTTGTGTTTGTAAAAATACGCCCACTCTCTCCACTGTAACCGGTGACCTACCTGAATAAAAGAGTTTGATGCCACGTTGCTGTGTGCTGTTTATAGGCAGTGCCCCTCAGGTCACGAGGTGGCAGTCTTACTGGATGAAATTATTCGCAGCCTTAAAAGGTAACGCTCAACCATGAACGATACTTCTTGTCATGTAGCCGGGGTTCTCAAACTTTTTGATCAGAGGTCCACATTAGATTTATGTTCAGAGTCAGAGGTCTGGAACAATTTTCAATAACAAAACAGTATTTCATTAACTAATGAATTAACATTAAACACTTTCTATATTTAACATCAATATACAGCAACAATGGGAACGTAACGTAAAGACCGGTTTAAAACTCACTGATCTGTCACTGGTGGTGGATTATGACATTCCTGAGAAACGGTATAGTAAATCCTTGCGTACCCGGGTGACCATTCCTGTTATGTGGGTGACACACTGAAGCTGGGTGGATGCCCTTCATGAACTCATGCAGCAGGGAGTCCAGCGTGTTGGCACTACTACAGGTTTGGGGGGCACCTAACCCCACTGCCAGCTCAGTGATTTTAAGAGAAATAAGATCCGGTCAGTGAATTTGTTACAGTATTGCCTGTGCCGGCTGGCGTGTAAACAATTACTTGTCTGACACGTTTTCAAGATGGGTTATTGCTCATTTTCACTGGAATATGTGACTGCTGCGGGGATTTTTGCTGCTAAAGGAGGGATTGCGGTGTAACGCTGTGTGGAGCGAGCCCTGGCTTTGTTTGCCTGAAGTCCAGTAGAGGGTCGATCTTCGCAGCAGAGCTGTGATTCCCACTGATCTATACCCAAACGTATCATCCACCAGGGTCCTCCTGTTTAAATATTTGGTCATAAAAACAAACCACTTTTTCCGTAAGATGCGTCTCTCGCCCGCTCCCTCTCTCCTTCGGCCGCTCTCCCCTCTTTCTCTCACTCTCTCTTTCTGATTTCGGTCCACATTCCTTGAGCCTCCCTCTTAAGCTATAAATATCCGACCATCTCCTCCTGAAGGGGGAGATGAGATAGGGCACGGCTGGGGGTGTGTGGTGGCCAGACATTGAGAGGTGGTAATGCATGGGGGGGTGGTGGGGGGGTTAGTTAAATGAAACCAGGTGTGTCACAGGACCGAGGGGGGGTGAATCGGTGCACTGCTGTTCCGCCTGCGAAGAAGACGGATGTGGAGTTTCGGAATTTGGGCCACAGACCAGGAATTTACGTCCTGGGGGGTCAGGGAGGGAGGAAAGGGGACCGAGGGGGTGGGGGATAGCGGCGCAGGGGAGCTGCAGGGGGGTCGGAGCGGGCCGCCTCCTTTTTCTCTGCACTGCCTTTCTCTTCCTCCCTCTCGCACACATTCACACCGTGGCCGTCCAGCTCCCCGCTCGCTCTTTACGGGGCCTGAGAGGCAGGGAACGGAGAGAGAGCGCAGGGCGCCCGCAAGTCACGCAGCCGACGGCCAGCGCGAGAGAGAGAGCGGGCGGCCGCGGCGGAGGGGGACACGCTTCTGTCCCACTTTCATGGAAGAGGAGCAGCGAGCAGGGGCCCGAAAGTTACTCTGCGGCTGGCTCCCGGGAGTCGGAGGAGGACCGAGGCGAGGGAGTCGAAGATATAAGAGGCCCGGAGAGGCTCCGGAAAGGCAGGAGAGGCTCCGTCCCGGTGAGTAGGACAGGCGGTGCGTGCCGCCGGGGGACACGGCTTCTCTGGGCACTGTGGGGGTTGAGGAGGGGAGGGGACAGAGGGAGCAGCGTGTTACGTGACAGAGAGCGAGGCGGGGGGGCGGGGGGCGGAGGGGCGGAATAGTCCTGTTCTGGGTTCTTCTGTCAAAAGTGGAATCCCTACAAGTCCGAGGGAGGAAGATATCCAAATATGGGTTCATACGTCAGCCACACGTGTTCAACGTCCAATGAATGGTCGGTGCTACCATTTCCCGGGAATAAAGAGGGGCGCGGTGGTATTTTGGTATCATTTTTAGCCAGCTAAAAATCGTTCAACCACATTGCCAGACTTAGACGTAAGATGGAAACTGTATATTAATTGTTTTTCCTGGTTATCTCGGATCTTTAAGGAATAGTGACGACTGACTTTTTATTACAAGTTCCAGATTCCCCTTCAAGACTGCTGGACTCCAAAGCGCTCTTTCGAGAAAGTGGATTTCCTCACCTTTGAATCAGTTTCTGAATATAATCTGGAAAGTATTGGGAAGTGTAGGTAGATTTCCGCGACTGCTCTACGTTGTACTAAGATTCATTCAGATAAAAGGAAATCTTTCCTCGGATTAAATTTTATTACAATATGTATCCTAATTACAAAAATATGAGCGAAACCAGCGACCAGTGCTTCTCAGGAACTTCGGGTACTCCACGAGCAGCATCAAACCCGGGATTACTGGAGCCCAGCATTTCATCTTCAGAACAGCCACAGGTAATTTATACATATACACTGGCAATTTCTATTGTATAGTTTTATTATATTAATATACAGATAAAGGATTGCTAAATGCTGTACTATTGTATGTTAAATGAATGAACATTAACAATTATCAATTATCTTTTAAATTTATGTAATATGAAAAATGAAACATTACTCCCTTGATAAAACAAGGAATTTTGGCACCGTCAAAACTGTATTAATGTAAAGGCTTTACATTATCTGAAGGTTAATTTAAAAATATCCCAGTATAACATAATGTATTCTTGACCAGATGTTCAATTTCTCATTCTTAGCATAAGTACCCTGGAGCTGGGCCTGCTCAGTTCGTTCCCAGCCTCAACACCATCACATCCAGCCAGGACCTTCAGTGGCTGGTCCAGCCTTCTCTTCTGCCCCCACCGGTGACTCCCAGAGTACTACGGCCACCACTGCCACCCTCGTCAGGACCCCTGTCACCACCCCAGCATGCGTCTCAGATGCCTCTGCTGCGGCCAGGGGTCATACGAGCAGCTGGAGGGACAGGGCTGCCGGTCCCCAGACGGCGGAATGATGATTTTGTGAGTACCATGCTTTGTATGTATTTACAGGTGAAAATGAATGCCAAAGATGGACATGTTTTTTTAGGATAAAAACTATTAATGAACCTCTCATTTACAGCCAGTGCTAAAACAGCAATACGGCAACAATAGAAGTTTGTTGATCCTAAGTTTTCTGGGTTGATGAAATGGGTGGTAACAAGTTGGACTGCTGCTGAAACTTGAGTCAACATCAGTCACATGTGTAACATCCTGTAGTATGACTCGCATATGACATTACATGTTTGCCAGGTTAACTGGCCAGAGGGGTTCCCCAAAACACAAAACATCATGAAAACACTTGCTGAGCTGTTTGGGGGTGGCTGGGTCTTGATTAAGTAACATTCAGAGAAATTGTAGAAAAAAGGCTGAAAGTAATTCCAACTAAAAATAGCATTTCTTATTTTAAAGAAATGTAAACATCACGTTTACACACACCAAAGGTGTTTATGTAT
>JAODKL010000002.1:22489085-22506893 GCA_026780765.1 Petrocephalus schoutedeni | reverse complement strand
GTGACCTAAGTGCACGATGTGGCATGTAAGCTTGGAGTAATTCAGTTAGGTAGGTAGGTGCTAAACCTTTAAGTGTCATGTCTCACCTATGGGCATTTGGGCATTCTGGATTTCTGGGAAGGCTGATTTTCGTGGTTTCCAGTAGCCAGGGAGTTTGCATTTGTTGTTAGGGTTGGTGGTTAATGTGCATCGGCAATGTGCTGTCAAAGAATTATGAGAAGGTTAATGCATGAAGTATTCCTTTGACTGCTAGAGTCTGAGAGCACAGAGGGAGGGCAGTGCTGTGTGAGGTGGTGTTTCTTACTCTGGTCACTCTGCCACTGACCTCAGATGTGGATGAATGTGAGCAGGACACCCATGACTGCCAGCCGAGCCAGGAGTGCTTCAACGTGCCGGGAGGCTTCACCTGCCAGTGTCCCGAGGGATACCGCAAAGTCGGCACCGAGTGCATTGGTGAGACTCCCGATTGCCTGCTGCTGTCTGCGTCTCGGAGCATCCTGCCAGTGTCCTCTGGCCTTTATCTCCTCCCTATCCCCACTGCTCCTGTCCCAAGCCCGCCTCCCTTTGCTCCGTGTCCCCTCTCTGTCCCCGCTGCTCCTGTCCCAAGCCTGCCTCCCTTTGCTCCGTGTCCCCTCTCTGTCCCCGCTGCTCCTCTCCCAAGTCCGCCTCCCTTTGCTCCACTATATCCACTCCCATATCCACTGCTTATTATTGCTTTTCACAATGTAATCGGATACCCTGTGCGCATTGCTGTCTTCCTCCTGTTAAGCCCTTCACTCCTCCCTCTTCCTGTGAAGCTGTCCGGCTCCCCACCCTGTCACACCGCCCCCTGCCTCTCGCCCTCAGACATCGATGAGTGCCGGTACAGGTACTGCCAGCATCGCTGTGTCAATGTTCCTGGGTCCTTCTCCTGTCAGTGTGAGCCTGGGTTCCAGGTGGCTGGGAACAACCGCTCCTGTGTAGGTGAGGCCCTCAGCAAGGTCTGCTCAAAACCAGCCCGCAGGATCTATACACACACTACATTCATATAGGTTGGGTGGTGTGGGCCCTTAACCCCCCCCCCCAAATACTGCTCCAAGGTGCTGGATAAATGGCTGAACTTGCATGCTGACCCTAAGTTTTACTCTCACCTGCATATATGTGTGTGTCTCATAGGAGGGCAAAATGTGTGAATATAAAATTTTGTTGTTCTTGATTTCACTTGTGAAATAAAGAAATAAATAAAGAAATGTTTATGTCAGGCAAAAATTATTCAACAATATCCTTGTGTTCAGAGTGATATATATATATATATATAGTTAACAAAATATTTTTATTAGACCACAAATATTCCATCTGTAGTGTGTGACTGTTTATTTGCTTACTGTCCCTTGCCCTGCCCCACCCCCAGATGTGAATGAGTGTGATATGGGCGCCCCCTGTCAGCAGAGGTGTTATAACACCTACGGCACCTTCTTGTGCCGCTGCAACCAGGGTTATGAGCTGGCCTCCGACGGCTTCATGTGTAACGGTAAGCAGCGCTGAACAGCTGGGCCCCTGCAGGTGGTGTGGGAGTCAGGGCCCGGCAGCAGAGCCAGCCTCCACCTGCGTCCCGCTCTCCTTTCCTCTCGCTTCCTCTCTTTCTTCCCCCCTGTTTTCCCACATATGACCTACTTAGATAAGCATTCAAGCCACTGTTTCCCAACCCCGTCCTCGGGGAGCCACAGACGGCCCAGATTTTCGCTCCCTCCGAGTTCCTTGTCAGACAGTCCACATTTACCAGGAGCTGGGAGGGAGCGAAAATGTGGACTGTCTGCGGGCCCCGAGGACCGGACTGGGAAGCACTGATATAAGCAGAAATGATCACCCAAAAGAGCCCAAAGCTGTCAGCTTTTTTATCCCTCGCTGTGTGTAGCTTGCTTGCAGGCTGTTTGGGTTTTACCACGGCGATGCCGGTAAATGCTTCTCGTAGCGCATGACGGATCGCTGGCGCGATTCTCCCTGACGCACTGCGAGGCTTCCCTGCGACCGGCAGGGCTGCTGAGGCATACCGATGGGCTCAGGTTTCTCCGCGTGGGAGGGAGTCCGGCGATGGGCCGACGTGACTCACGGCTGGCGGCAGGCGGGGGAAGCCGGGCCGGGCCGGCGCGCCCAGCCATAGTCGTGACCCCGTTCCTCACATTCATGCAGGCGAAGCAGCAGCCAGGATTGAGATTGGAAAAGAAAAAAAAGAAACAAGCATTTTTAACTTCAGGATTATTTCACCACTACTCAGCTTAGCAATCCAAACCCTCTCTGTGCCACAGGCTTGTGGAAATATAGCTTAATAGCAGTAATAACGTTAATTAACATCATCGCCATCTTCATGTTTATGGGCTGCCGTAACAAAAATTAAAACCAAATTAACTATTTCTCTTTCATTGAGTTATATGAGATTAGCGGTTAATTATAGCAGTGTATTTATATTAAATACTATATATTATGTGGCATGTCTCCCCCAGCACTCCCTCACAGTGCTATCTTGCAGTGCTTTACAGTTTGTCATTTCCTTTTTTGGGATTAACCCACAAGTTACCAGGGTACTCCAAACCGGTAAAGGCTGCTTCATAATACTGTCAGGTCCAGGAGTCCCCCAGCATGGACCACCAAACTCCTGACCAATAATGAGAACCTCTCCCTGCTATCTGTCAAGCCACAGCTTATTGGTATCTTTGCCGAGAATCAAAATCAGCACGTGCATGAGATGTATGCGTGTGTGTGTGTGTGTGTGTGTGTGTGTGCATTGAGCGGAATTCAGAGTGAGTAAGGCCAGGGACCGTTTTGCTTGTGGTACGTGTCTGGGAAAGAGCTCCACCCACAGGAGAAGCAGAAGACTCATTGAAAAAATATCATCACATCTAGTCAGCCTGGTGTCGTTGCACAATATTACACTACGGTCATGTGGTCCCATTATACTGTACCTAACACATGAGCTCATGACCTTCAATTAAAACTAAATTAAATGTAATGGATTGGACTTGATGAGGAAATTATTAAAGCAAGAAGTCGAAGCACACATTATGTAATACAAGCCTGGGGGAATAAGGCAGGCAAATGAAAAGCAATTAAGTTATGTGGCTTATTACTATTTGTAAGCAAAATTTAAAGCCTGAATATAAAGCTTTCAAGGCATCTGGAAAACAATCAAAAAAGATTTTCACACAAGATGTTCTGTAATATCTTATAACATTTTCCTTTTCTTAATAAACGAAACCATCAGTTATGTACTTCAAAGCATTTTCTCATATAGTAGTTCCTTGCTTCCTGAGTTGCATACATAACTTCTCAAACTATACATTTTTATTTGATTAAAATGTCCTTAGTTTCTAGTTGTTTTTATAAAACGAGAAATTACTCACTTGGCTGTGCTATCCTGCATTCATTCACGTTTTGACCTGTTTACTGTATGTTCATCGGGTAGCAAAGTGAATGTTACCGCGCTTTAAAGATTGCATTGGTAATATGTTCTTTACTGTATGATATGCGCCCTCTTGTGGCCACCGTGTATAAGGTACTCGGGGTAATGTTTCGCAACCTTTTTTTCCGCCACAGTACACTTTGCATAACGCTGACTTAGAACTTGCGCCGGCAATGACTCTAAACACTTCAATCCGCAGATATAGACGAGTGCAGTTACTCCAGTTTCCTGTGCCAGTACCAGTGTTTGAACCAGCCGGGAAAGTTCTCGTGTGTGTGTCCTGAAGGGTACCGATTGCATGGAACACGCCTCTGCCATGGTAATCATCCTCACCATCTTCTTCGTACCTCTATTCACTGACTGTAATTAAAACGATCGTACCTGTTTATATGACACTATATACAATATGCCGACATCTTCAGATTATCCATTTTCTTTTTTTATTGCTACCCCCTGAGATGGGAGATCGGGCATTTCTTCGAGGTGATGGGGGTTCTCAACATCGCTCTGCACTGCGCGATCCATACGCCGTATTCCTTCCTCTTACTCACCACTCTTTTCTGCCTGCACTCCACCTTTCCCCCAGATGTGAACGAGTGCGAGGGTGGCTCGGATCTCTGCACCGACGGACAGACGTGCGTGAACATTCACGGCTCATATAAGTGCGTGGAGACCAACCGCTGCCCGGAGCCTTACGTGCAGGTGTCTGACAAGTGAGTCAAGTTTGCAAACACACCGCTGTGGCCATGCCAAGGATCGGGCAACACAATTACACGCAGTGAAACGAATGCAGATGGAGATGTTATTTGACAATGACCTGCACATTGTGAAAGTCTTCACCATCTGTGAGTGCATTCCTAACGTCATTATCAAATCGTGCTGTTTCCTCTTTCCAAATCCTTCACCCAATTACATGCTTCTCGCAGCTGACTGTGTTCCAAAACCTATCCAAGGTTGGTTGGGCTGTTAAATTGGTAGCAGCTGCTGAGAGTGAGGTTAATTTCAGTCATGACATTTTCTTTGCCTCCTTGGGTCAGATATTTTGAGAATTTAGCCACACGTGTTATCAATTTAGTTCCCCGACTGGAGACGTCCGGCTTGGCATAAAGCCAGTTGCTTATTCAACGGTATGACGAAGGGTGTTGTGATGTGTGGCACTAATCTCACCCCCATCCGCCAACCCCCAGCACCTGCCAGTTTCGGCCATCCGTCCGTCGTGAATGGCCAATGGTGCCAGGATGTGTAATCCTGGTGGGACGTGTGACAAAGTGCTGCAGCTCGTAATGGACAGGAATGTGAACATGGCGCTGGTCAAGTTACCGTGACTCAGCCATGTTCACCAGTCAGGCTCGGTACACAAGCATGCTTGATTTGTCCGAAATGACGATTAACTGCACCTGTTATGGGGCTTTGAGTTCTACTTTCCTCTAGTCTAAATTAACTGAAACCGTCAATAGCAGTTAAAAGTCTAGACAAACCTGCTTTTAATTCATTTGTTTCTATTTTAGCTATGCTATTCACATTATAGTAAAAGGCCTCCAGGCAATGAAGTAATACATATGAAATGACCTTGAGAAGTGTTCAACATCTCAAATTTATCTTAGATTTTACTATCTTCAAAATAGCCCCCGTTTGTGTCAATGACAGCATTGTAGACTTTTGGCATACTTTCAACTGGTTTGCAGATGTAGCCACCTGGAATGCTTCTCCAGCAGTCCTGAAGGAGTTTTGACAATTTCCGGGCACAAGTTGGCTACCTTGCTCTTACTCTTCAATCCAACTCATCCCAAAGCAGCTCTGTAGGGTTTTGGTAGGGGAATTGTGTGGGCCTGGTCATCTGGAACCTGGGAGTGTGCTTAGGGTTGTTATTTGATTGAAAAACAAATGATCCTCAGCAGGTGTGTCCAGACCATTAACTGGCACTGTATGTCTCAATAAAGGTTTTAACGTGTCTCTCTCCGTCCTTGCCCCTTTCAGCCGCTGCGTTTGCCCCGTGACTAAACCCGCTTGCCGAGATGCGCCATTCTCCATTGTGCACCGCTACATGAGCATCACGTCTGAGCGGCCCATCCCCTCAGACGTCTTCCAGATCCAAGCTACCAGCGTCCATCCCAGGGCCTACAACACCTTCCGCATCCGCTCTGGGGACGACAACGATGATTTTTACATCAGGGTGAGTGGTGTGGCACTAGTACACCAGTAGACTACCTGACCGTCACAAAGGAGAGTTTACAGCATTGGATATTGGCGCTGAAGAGTTCGGTCTTGTGTTGGCTTGTTCGGAGATAGCCAAATGCTTGCTTGATATCAATTGAGGGCTTTTTCAACTGTCAACGCCTTTCCTTATCCAGTAATGGTTTTGTTTTCCCATGTGTGTTTCCTTCTTACAGCAAATTAACAACATGAATGCCATGCTGGTCCTGGCCAATGCCGTGACTGGACCCAAAGAGTATGTTCTGGACCTAGAGATGGTGTCCGTCAACCGCGTCATGAGCTACCAGACCAGCTCTGTCCTACGTCTGTCCATCTACGTGGGACCATACTCTTTCTAGGGAAGGAGAGACCAACAGAGAATGAGGGAGTGAGAGACAGAGGCAGGAAAGATAGAGTGGAGAGATAGAGAGAGGGAGGGAAGGATAAGAGGGGTAGAGATCAGGGGAATTATGGGGTGGGCAAAGAGGAGCGGAAGGAGAGAGAAAGTCAGATCAACATTCACCCACATCCAGGCCTTTGTCAGTGGGTGCTGTCTGGATTCAGTCAAAACTGGTGTGATCATTTCAAAGAGTATGTAACGTCAGCCGAATCTCCAGGAGGGACTAAGCATGCAACCATTCCATCTCGCAGCAGACAATGACGGTTTCACTGATAGGCGGCAACAAACCCGCGAGCGCGTGGCACCTCTACCGGAACAGGACGAGCACCTGACTGTGAAGGCATTCCAAGGCCTTGCTTTCTTTTCAGAGAAGGGAAATGGTGACGAGAATAAAGATATTTAACATATTTAAAATAAGTAAAGACACTAATAATAGCAGTTCTGACGAGATCCCGGCCAGTCCAGTCTGACATGACACTTAATTACCAGCCCCAGTTTAGGAAAAGGCTTTAATATTGCAGCGTCGTCTCAGTGTCACAGTGAGGTTTCGCCACGGGCCACATGTGCCCACGCGATCTTGCAGAGTCGGACTCTCTCCCGCCTGGGCCTTCAGACTGGCTGCTGTGCTTTTTAGTCTCGTCTCTCTCTGCAAGACCCTCCGGGTGCTCTGCTGTTATTTCTGCCTGTTCTCCCCCGTGTGCTTTCAGAGCACGCTTTTGCCCGCCGGCTTCCCACCATCCCTGCACTCGCAGCCGCTATCCGCCGCCCCCCCCGCAGATCCGCGCCCTTCCCGCGCCGGACGCGCAGCCTTACAGCCGAAGGAGTCCAGCGGCAGAAAGCGCCAGGGGATTATGGATCGGCAGGTTATAAGGGAGAGGGCGTCCCTCACGATTCTGCCCGCTTGCCAGCTCCCAGCCTTCACTCCAGGCAGCGCCAGTGCCGCCCCCCGGTCTTTATCCCCATTCGCTGAGCCAGTCCCGAACTCATGTAATATTTACTCTCATCTACATGTTTAATAACCACTCCCACTCTCCCGCCTTTCTCTCTCCCGCTCCCGTGTTCCCGCCTTACGCCGTAGTTATCCTTCAAACTCTCCTTACCATTTTTAGTTTTGATGTATTATGGAAAATATTGTACTTTTTTTTTTCGTTCGGAAAAACAATACGTAAATAAAAGGTAATAAGGTTTAAATCATGCAAAATGCCTTTGCTTTTACTGTCTCTCCTTGCCAGCCTTTGTCCATTATTTCTCTTCTTTTTCCTCGATGTCTTTTTCTTATTTCTCTTCCCCCCTCCTGTTCTTCCCCCTCTCTTCTCCGCTCAGGTGCCCACTTAATCCCTCCCGCCCACTCGCTCCCCACCCAGTCGCTTGCTCTCTCTGCTTCTAAAAATAGCTCCAGAGCCCCATCCCCTCTCCATCATCCCCCCACCACCCCCCCGGCCCCCAGTTTGTTCCTGAAACACCGTGTTCCCCTCCGCGGCTGAAGATGACGGCTCCTCAAAAGGAACAGCGGCGGAGCGCAAAGGCGCATGCGCAGTGCGAGGCGCGTGCAGCCGTCAGCGAACGCGGCCAGCGTTCACCTTGGCAACCAACCTTGACATGCGAAAGAAAGTGGGGGGGGGGGTTTGAATGGGGGAGACTGACAATGTGCCGGTAAACATAGAGACAATTAGATGAAAAGAAAATATCAGTTGTATAGTGAAGTGTGCACTACAATTTATTTGGGTTAGAGCCCCCTCGCCAAGAAAAGGGGAAAAATCCTAACCTCATTGTCTTTTCTACGCTGCCCATCTTAACTCAAGGTTGATGAGTCACTCGCTCATTCTTACGTAAGTGAGAGTGACTGCAGTACCACTAAGCGCCCACACGAGGGCAGTATCATATACAAAAGCAGAAGGGACAATTGGATAAAAATACTTACAACCCAGTGTAACTACTATTTCTAATCCAATTTATCACCGAGGCCAGTAATTCTCTCTCTATTTGACTGTACTTAAAATGTCTTATACTTTTTCTGGGACAACAGGGACTAAATTTTGTACCTACGGGCTCAGCAGGTAATGCTGTTGCCTCAGACCTCAAGGGCCAGCTCTTTGTACCTTGGTCATGTGTAGTTTGTGTGTTCTTGACATGCTGTGCTAATTCCCTCCCATAGGCCAAAGACATGCAGTTAGGTTAATTGGTATCTAAATATGTGTATTTCTACTTTATTCTGTGATAGACTGGTATAATAATAATAATAATTTATTGATCCCTCGTGGGGAAAGTCTCTTTCTGCCTACCCCATCTTGCACTCCCTGATACACGTGAAGGTGAGGGCGAGCTTGGGGGCAAAGGGCAGCCCCCTGCTGCAGCACCCATGGAGCTGGGGGTTTAGGGCCCAGATTTTGCCAAGGCTGTGCTCAAACCACCACCCTACTGATCACAGGCACAAAGGCTTGGCCCACTGAACCACACGCTGTCCCCATCTGGGCTGAATACCAGCCTTGTGCCCTATGCTGTCTGTGAGTAGGCTTCAGGCCCACACGCGACTCTGACTAGGATAAATGGCTGAATGATGCTACAAATAGCATAAAAGCTATACATAGCAAACATATCTATGCATATCTAGCGGACAGAACTGTGTAACGTGTCAGTTGACAGCTAATGTAATTTTAGTAGGGGATGTGGTGCAGAGTAAGTCATACGTGTGATGTTGTCATATGTGCGATGACACTCAACGTTCAATCTGCCTCGCTACATGGCCGCAGAGTGACTCCGCACGTACACACAGAGGCAGACGAGTCACTTCGGTCCCGGACACTCAGCCCCCAGATTGCCCCGCGGGTCTCTGTCACGGCCGCGTTGGCGGGGTCTGGGCGCAGAGAAGGGCGAGTGCCGCCTCACGCTGTGAGGGCAGGATGGGCTATGAGCATCACGCGTAGGTGTCGCTGGATCGCCGCGGGATCCCAACCGGGGGCTTTTCCTGTCTTCCGGCTGCAAAGGATGACTAAACAAGTGGCTAGGAGGACTGTGCTCCACCCTGTGGGCACAGCGGTCTGTAGTGTGTGGGTATAGCTGGGAATGATGGCCAGGTATGACCTCACTAGCGGGTGAGTCCTGTGCAATGTCCTGATAAGGGCCCACAGAACAGAGATCCCAACATTAGCCAATGAGTACGTCAAAGGCATCACAACAGTTAGGTGTGCAGTATCATTAGCTGGCATCTCCATCCACAGCACCAAGGGTTAGATTCTTTGGGTGGTGCAAAGGGGATGACAGATTGAACACAGACTTTGTCTGTTAGAACTTTTTAAATAAGCTACATTCAGCTGTCTCGCCTACCAACCATATCCCAGCAGTTCACTCTCTCTCACTCTGTCCACTCACACCATTCACTTCCTAGCTTCCTTAAGGCTTGCCTCACATTTGCAAAACTATGCGGCTATCGGGACACTGACAAATGCGTAAATGACATTGTAAACAATACTTTGCTTACGGCATCATGGAAGACGCGAAGGTCTATATTTGCAGCTGATGGTTTTGATCAGAATAATGCAGCAGCCAGGTCTACAGCTAGGACTGACGCTACAGGGTTCAAACTCAAGCATTTAAACATCCTCATGTCAGACTCCTGCTGTACAGAATATGATATATGAGACTCCTCCTAACCAGGGGTGTTGGAGGGGCATAGATACAGTGGCACTTAGCACTTTACAAGGGTCTAAATTCAACTACCCTTGGCAAAATCTACAGTGGGAAGCCCAAAGTTTCATTTTGTCTGGGTGTCGCGAATTCCTAGCTATACCCTTGCCCATAACAGTGACTGTGTAGGAGAAAGTGCTTCTGGAAAGGTGGCCTTGACTCAAGGGGTTTACCCATTATGGCCTAAGACTGGTCCAGATGCACATTGGGATGTATTTAATTAAATGTGTCTTTGTGTGGGAAGGAGGCCCCAGGTGTGAAAAGCCTGACAAACTGTTCATACCAGCCTACTCATGCAGGATGCTATTTCCATTCCAGCTCAGCTCTCTAGCACAAGGCTACACTTCACGTCTAGCTGCATAGCTATGTACCCGTGCCCTGTTACAAAACCGTCACCGTGTTTACTGTAATAGTCATGGGTATTTTTGTATTTCCTGGGGGGGGGGGGATGTGAATCCGCTGGTCCAGGTAAAGTGATGCTTCATCCCACCCCCTCCTTTGCCTGGATGAGACCATTCATAAAAGATGTGATGGAACTGATGAATGGAATGACAATGCCTGTCCTATCAGGCATGTTGAGCATGTGACTTAATACGGTGAAATATGGAACACAAAGAAGGACAGCTACATTCCAACAGGTGTGTAAATAACAAAAACAATATCTGACATCACATGAAGCAATTGTGTGTGGGGGCTATGTACATATATATTACATTGTGGAGCCAAATGTCCGCACAATGTGATTGAAAACCCAGTTATTGCAACAAAAACTAAAAATGTCAAAAGTCTTGTATTTTGTCTGGTTACTTCTGGTTAAGATTAGAGCTGGGTCGGGTTTAAGGTTGTCATTGTTGAGATTAGGGTTTTTCCCATAGAAATGGATGAGTGATCCTCACAAAGATATGAAACATGAGTGTGTGTATAGACAATACCAATCAAAGGTCTGGACATGCCTGTTTTTAATGCATTTGTCTCTAATTTATCTATGTTATTCAAGTCAATGAAATAATACATATCAAATACTGTGATGACCAAAAGAAATTAAGTGTTCATCTTCTCAAAATTTTCCCAAATTTGAGTCTCTTGAAATAGCCCTGCTCTTGCCTTGATGACGGCATTGCAGACTCTTGGCATTCTTTCAACCAGCTTCCAGATGTAACACCTGCTTCTCCAACAGTCCTGAAGGAGGGCATGTTGGCTACCTTGCTCTTACTCTTCGATTCAACTCATCCCAAGCCAGCTCTATAGGGTTTAGTTTGGGGGGGGGGGCGGGGGGTTGTGGGGGCCAGGACACCTGTCTCAGCTCTATTTCCTTCTTCACAAGATGATACTTACTACATGACCATTAGATGTGTTCATTTTCTTGTTGAAAAACAAATGATTTTCAGTAGCTGTGTCCGGACTTGGTACTGGTACTGGTGGTACTGGTGGAAAATAGGAAGACGGATTTCTTATCTGTTGCCAAAGACAATAAAATTCGTTGCAAAGGCGATCAATTTCCTCCTAAGTCATATTTAATGGCCCATAATCAGGACTGGAAACTGGCAGCCCATGCTGAATATGAACAATTCAGTATGAAGGATGTACCAAGGAATACAAATTATTATGTCAAAATATTTAATATTTATAGATTAGATATATGTATACATCACAAGAGTAAATGTGTAGGTGTCTGCCTAATTAATCAGCTGCTATTACCACCTGCTTCTCATTCTTTCTGACTGTTCTCCACTCCCTTCAATCCTAGCCATTAATATAAGCCCTCAGGTCTGTGGTCAGAAGAAATACCAAAAATTATGCTATAAATCCATCTTTTCTATAGGATCCACAGATCCCCAGTTCATGTTGGTCTCACAGTCCATTTTTGGCATAGTTGGTAATCCAATAATGATTGTTGTTATCATATCACTCTAATTAAGTCCAGTTGAGTCCAGTTGCTGAATTTATAAGACGTTAATATGTTTAACTGAATCAACTCTTCAGGGTACACTTTTACTACAGTGTACCACAAAGAGAGACATAGCTCCCTCCTGTATACGTGCGTGAGAGCACGATACCAAGAGAGAATAATTCCTTTGTATCTGTCCTTGTGCTTAAATAGCAAATGAATAAGGAAATACCATTTTCATCACTCAGAATGGAATTTCGGATATAAAATTGAAAGAATGACATCAAAACATGTTGAACTGAACTCGCAGTAAAAGTTTTGACCAAATGAACTTGCCTGCTAATTGAAGAGGTTGTTTTTTTAATCTGTATTCGATTAAAAATATAGCATACCAGTAAAATACATTGCACTATGGTTATATAGGCAGAAATTTCCAGTAAATACTCCCCTGCATTTTACACATAACATTGCTAGAGGTAAGTACTCTCACAATGCTTCAATGTCATAGCAACGGCATTTTAATAAGCCTGCCATTACATTCAAAGGTGAATTTTTAGCATCTGTCTGCTTCGGCTACCTGTCTCACCTCCCCACAGAGGAAAAAGGTTTTGTAACCGATTTTTTTTCAGCCCCCTCTCTTTAATGAAATGAATGTTGCTAATGCTATAGCCTTCCCTCCTTGTTGTAGTTGAAAGGCAGATCTGTCCCCACCTGCTTTCGCTTGCGTGCGTAAATATGGTTACTAAGATACGGCAGCGTTGTTGCTATGGACGTGTGGGTGTAGTGAAGAGAAGGGTCTAAGCTGAAAGAATGTTCCCGCCAACAGAGACGGTAGACAGAAAGGAAAATTTTTTGTAAAAACTGGGCGACAGGCTTTCTAAATGCTATATGAACCTTAGGATACTTTTTATTTTGTCACGGCAAATAATGCACGAGCTTGATAAAACGTGCCTTTTCAAAGGTACAAATTTATCATATACATATATTCATGCATTTATTATTTATTATATATTTATTATATAAACCAGTGTAAAAAAATATTTACTGCAATACATCAATGTAGGTCAGGAAAGACAATACACAGACCATTTTTAAAGGAAAAATTTGCTGCTTCAAGCCCCAAAGAAATTCTTTTGCATTCTGCTGCTATTAAGCAAAAAACAGTAAGAAACTGGCCGTATGAAAAAAATACATCTGGCGTCTAAGATGTTACATCTTGAGTGATATTCATCCTGTTTCTGTAGCAAGTTAATACCGTTTTATTAGAGTTAATAACCCCAATTCACTTATTAATGTGAGCCTGTGTAGCTGTTATGGATAAAGCTTATATTGACTAATGTGATTTGAATCTATGCATTTGACCGTGATTTCTGCATATCTGTGAGCCGTTACATCTGTGCGTGTTATGGTGGTGAGATGTGGCAGTGATGCAGTCATCACAGGACCAATAAAGTATTCACTCAATTTCTATTGGCCTTACCCAATCAATTGTGCATAAAGTGAATAATTAAAGCATTTTAAACTGCAGACAAATATTGATCACTGGGGATTCAGCTCAGCTTATATGAATTTGTAAACTTACAGCCAGATAGACGCAAGACCGTGGTTTCCAGGGTCGGGACATTTCTGATATTATAAAATAAGTCTCCTCCAGAATACATCATTTACATTTGCAAAGTAAGAAAGCTCAACCTCAACAGCCACCAAGCCCAAACTCTCAACAGATGGAAACATTACCTGCATCCAGAATCCAGTCCCAAAGGAAACGCATAGGGAAGCAGGGGGCTCCCTTGAAACTTGGCACCAGTGCATCGTGGGAAGTTTGTGATGTTAGGCAGCACACTGCGTGTGTGGGGGAGAATATTGGACTAATATTCTGCTGCAGTCTTGATATGGTTTAATAACTTATAATGGGAGTGACCATCAGTATGTGACAAATTTGACACAAAAAGCAATTCTTTTAAGACAATGTGCTTTCGTCCATTCGCTTGGCCCACTCATCCAGTGCAGGATCATACCTACCATTCCATACTTATCCCAAGAATCACAGGGCAGTGAGACACCCTGATTGAGATGTCAGTCCATCGCAAGGGGAAGACGCTTATGTTTTGTAAAAAGATGACAAAGTGGACAAATTTCCAAATACTGTGTAAATAAATACTGCATTTCATCACTGTCTATTTAGTACTTACTCAGTTTTTAAAATGACGAAAAATATGCACAAATTCCTGTCCTCTTATGTAAATATGCTTCATGTCATGTATCTTACAAAAATTGTTTGCACTGTGATTTTATACCAGCAAATGTCCATGATGATGACGAGCCCATAGCTGACTTTCTGCACAGGTTGCAGCATTAGATGCTGGTGGGAGTAGTTTGGCTGAGAGAGCTATAAGTTTTACATTTTATAACTGTGTTCTGAGAAATGAGTCAAAGAAATTGTAAATCTGTAAACTAAATTAATTCTGGCCACTTAGTCATGCAACCTGTGACAGTTTGGACAATGTGGAAAATACACTTGGTAAGAAGCGGCTGATTTCATCTGTCCTATTTACACTTTTAGTTATGGACATTTCAGGATCTCATGATGAAGCTGTAGTTATGAATTAAACTTGCTTTATAATGTAGATTTTGGCTTCTTAGTCTTTCCACTGTTGATGCTTGGAGTACATGGGTCATCCATCTTCAGATGCATGCAAAAATAGCCACCTGCATCTGTCCAGGGACTAAACATCTCGTGAAAAAGACATAAAATTGCAAGTCAAATAAGTAAGAAACATATCTGAAATTGTTTCAGAAATTACCAGTTTTCTGGTACATTCAGGAAACATTCAGGACATTCAGGAAAGCAGTGTGAACCAACTGAACTAGGCTTGATGTTAGGTCACCAAATATTAGTTCTTTTCACAGAAAACCTTGCTCAAAACAACTTGTAAAATGCACGGTAACGCTTTACTTGAGGGGGCACAAATAATGTAGTATCACATTCCGTAATGATTGTGCTCTTTAATTAATAGTGTTTACAATTAATGATATCAATACAGGGGTTGAAAACAGCATGGAAACACCAAATGAAAAAGGACTTCAAATTTGAGCTGAATCACAATAAAAAAACAGCTACGACAGTGACTCATATGGGCTTGAATAGCCATTAGCAGCATTTGTTAGCTATAAAAAGAGGTCTGACAATTGCGAGCTTGATATGTGAGCTTTAAAAGCAATATAAGGCAACTAACAGAATTTCAAAGAGGCCAAAGTGTCTGTGCCTGAAATGCAGGTGCATTGATCAAACACTGCTAAACAATTTAACATTTAAGTGGCGCAATCTCAAAAATGTTGACACTATACATATGTAAAACACAGACATGCCACATTAGCAAGGAGGAGTGTGGGTCACCAGTAGGGTGACCATCAATATGGCTGAAAAGGAGGGTGTGGGTCCAAAAAGGGGGACCAAGGCTGAAAAAAGGACACCTATGAGTTGAGCTATATACTACAGAAGCCGAGAATTATGTTGTTATCTTGATAACGGCATAAAATAATTTATTGCGAGCACGACTGTTCTCGGAATCAGTAGCATGTGTGTGTGTGGGTGTATCATGTTTTTTTGTGTGGCCAGGAGTAGGAGGAAATTGTGCTAGTTGTTGATGGGAAGGCAGATAGAGGGGAGAGATGATGAGGAGGAGGAAGGGGCGAAAAGGAGGAGACCCAACAGCAGCCCAGAAAGGAGGCTGGAACACCGGACAAAATCCCGATGAGCGGTCACCCTGGTTGCAAGTGAAAGCTCAGCACAAGGGACAGATGGACATGTAACGGGATGGTTACTAAACATCACAAGTACAATCTCAAACACCAGACTGAATCAGTGCTTCCGTGACCCAAGATCACAAAGACCCGTAGGCTCCGAGCTTCACAAAGCTGGTGTTTAGGAGGACTGCTATTCGGAAACTGCTTGAATCCACAGCTAATGCATAAAGGCCATGACCTAGTGCGAGGAGCACGTCTGGGTGGGTTTATATTTGGAGAAAGCCAAAGGATGCATTCGGCCCTAACGTGTCGGTACAGGCAAACGTTTCATGGGGGTCATTTGGTCTGATGACAGGTCTATATGATCATATATTGGCCATGGAATATGAGGGCATTTGACAGAAACAGTTGCACCCTATGGTGCAAACACTGGCTTCTGATGATGTTGCCACATTTCAAGATAATAATGCCCCCATGTACACTGCTAAAGATATTCAGCGGCAGTTTCGCAAACACTAAAAGTAAGTCAAATGCCTGCCACAGCCTTCTCGCTTACCTTTATGGAAAGCAGTGGAGCAAGGGAAGTGAAGAACATTCCCACCTTCTGCATCCCTCAAAGGACAGGGGGCTTTTCTCGTTGAAGAATGGTTCAATATCATTCAGTTTAGGACTTACACAGCAGCATTTCAAAAAGGATCGAAGCTGCGTATTAGGTTCTTGATGTAAATTTATTGTGAGACATTTGCAGTATTCTGTCTACCCCATGTATAAATCAAATTACATGTATTTTATGTACTCAACCTGTCTGGGGTGTTCCGCTGCTTTGTGCTCTGTGTTTCAAACATCGATTGTAGCTGTGATGGCCGAGTGGTTAAGGCGTTGGACTTGAAATCCAATGGGGTTTCCCCGCGCAGGTTCGAACCCTGCTCACAGCGGTAAGTCAGGGTGGGTGGTAGCTGAGTGCATTAGGCTCATGACTGGGAAGCTGTCTGTTAGGACCCCATTCTCTGCCTAAAAGCACAAAGCTGTTGGGACTGGGAATAAATTTTGCTCTCAGCTGTGTAGATATATGCCTCAAAGGAGAGAAGATGGGTTATTGTGGCTTTATACAAGCAGTCATAGCCATAACATTCATAATATCTATAAGCTGGTAACATCTTCATTCTCTAGTTTTGAGTTGCTTCTCGTGTTTTTAAAGTAAATGATGCTTCTGCTTTGCTAATGCATGATACTGATATCAGATAAAACACAGCCTCTTGGTCATGGGACTAAATATCTTTGCGGAATATACGGAGAAAACTCAACTGTCTAAGGACATCTAACAGCGTTCACAATAGGTCCTGAGCTCCCAATCGTTACTGGCACACACAGTTACCCACTTATTAGTAAGGTGTGCTAACTAGCCAACAAGAATTAGCCTACCCACCATAGCTAAGAACTATGCCTTAACGCTCTAGCTACTAAGTCCAAACTGCATAAGAAACAAAGCAAAGAAGCTGTAACAAGAACATGACAACACACATCATTGCAGATATTCCCTATGTCACTTACCCTATAAAGGGTTTGGGGGCGTGTGAAGCAACACTGCTAACCACCAAGCTGTGCAGGTATCAAACCTTAATACCTTATTCTTAACAACAATAGAAACATAACTAGCCCTAAATTTACTAAACATCCCTCTGATATAAGTAAACTTTACTAATATTACCTTCCCCATGGGTAGGTCAGTGGCTCACTAAATAGCACTGTAGCTTCACTGTGGATTAGATCCCAGGCATTAACCAAGTGTGGAGTTTCTACAATATCCCCATGTTCATGTGGCTTTCCTCCTGCGAACTAAAGACAGGAAGTTCAGAAGTGCTTGTTGGACAGGTACTGGATTGTGTGGTGAGAAAGTGGATGTGGAAAATTGATGGATAGATTACTCCCCTGTCACTCAACTATTAACCCATCAGTAACTTGCTGGGAGGTCCAAAGAACACTCCAAACAGATAGTAATGTACTATCTGGTCAAACTCGTCAACTAGTTAAAACAACAACACAAACTAGTCAAAATAATGACCATTTGCTGCATTTGCCACTCCATATTCCTACCTGGTGGCAAGGCTCCTGTAAAGCTACCTGCAGTCTATCTCCAGCTTGCAGTAATCACCTCAGGAGCTGACCACTTTCTGAGTGGCTGCAGAGGACCTTCCTTCTGCTATAGCACTGTTACCAGTGGTACAAGGCTCTTAGTTCAATAATGATTGCAGTTTGCAGATCATGAAAACAAGGGAGCAACAGAAAAAAGCAAATAAAATCAACTGAAGAGAGGGAGCAATATTTTTGAAGAAAGGAGGGTGAGAATGAGAATATAAAAGACTATAATATCACCCCCAGCCCGGAGCTAAAATAAGGGCACTCTAGTCCTGCCCCCCCCCCCCCACCCCCCCATGAGTCTCTCACTCATCACTGTTCTTC
>JAODKL010000002.1:22474034-22485168 GCA_026780765.1 Petrocephalus schoutedeni | reverse complement strand
CTGGGTTGTTCCCTGCCTCGTGCCCATTGCTTCCGGGATAGGCTCCGGACCCCCCGCGACCCTGACCAGGATAAGCGTAAAAGTCTAGCATTTAGCATCAGTTCTCCTATAGTGTAATTATTTAATTATGCCTAATTTGTTTGAATATGTGTGGAAGGTTGTGAATTTGTGCAATGATAAAGCGTAATGAGTTCCTCATTGCACTTGTTATTCTGGGTCATTTCCTTAGAATCATTTGCATTCACTTTAAATTATTTACACATGCAAGGCGTGTGGTTGAGTAAAGTGGTGTCCGTAACTAGCCGCTAGCCCGTGTCTGTGATTGATTGATCGATCCTTATTACGTATTGCCACTGCGCATTAATATACAATGAAATTCAAAGCAAACCATTGTACTTATCAGTTTTAAATGGCATAAATAATTAAAAATAAAGAATATGGCCAAATGAATCAGATCTAGTCAAATGGGAATTTGCATCACATCTTTAAAATGCATATCAGAGATTATGAATTGCATATCAGGGACATCACATGACACCAACACATCGCATCTTAAAAGTCCATATCAGTAAGAAATCCATATTAGCGACATTACAATGCAACAACGGGCCATATCCTAAGAGTCTAACATCTTATTAGTAATTAGTATCCATATCAGAGCTTAGAAAGACCATATAAGTGCAACATAGTACAAATATACTATTGTGCCTGAGTATGTGTCCAGTGATGGTTCCAGGCCATCACAACCTGATACTGGAAGCAGTACAACCTGTAACAGTTTAACATACACTGATTCACATTAAAATGTCACTAAGCCAACTGGGCAAATACTCTAACATGAACGATATAAAGATTAAACATCAGTTTCAGATTACGTCGATATAATATATACTATGGCTACTTGACAAAAGCGTAAGAAAAAGTAACATGAGAGTTGACCTGATTTTGAATATACAGATAAGCAAAGTGTGCACAAGGTTGCCTGAAAATAAAAATGTGAAAACAAGACTAGACTTATGAGTGTGTCTGCGCTTTTGTTAAACTTAAACTCAGAAAAGCAGCACAGAATGTCACTCCAGTGTGCCATCATTATAACTGATATGAGGCGTGTCACAAATAGTGCTATACTGCTTTTAGTCAGCTCAGCTGATCACTGGAGATATTACATATTTGCTTAGTTTAAGAAATACGAATCATATTATTGGTATTAACGCATTACATGCATTGAAGAAACCAGGCTTGGATTCAATTCAGATGGAACCGCGGTTATGACAAATGAATAATTTCGTAGACTCTTCCACTAATTTCGACAGCAGATGCAATATCTGACAATATGTTGACTAGCAAACACGATGACAGATATTATTTCCAGAATAGGGAGCGTAAATCTGCTTCTCGCGACATAACTGCATATAGCCGTGCTAAAAATAGCGTACATCCCGAGTACGTGCTCTTCGTCCGCCGCTCATAATTCGAATTCATTTGACAGGACCCTTTGTCTAGGGATACTTCTGCACAGGTTACACTATTTGAACATCCGAATCGGAGTGTTCCGCTGTGTTTTACACCACAGTGCCACACCGAGATAAGGATGAAATACACACGAGTCAGCTTCCTAATGCGTCCTGGGTCATGAATCGAGGGCTGCTTGATTATTTGATCGCCGGCGAGAAACACGTTTGAGAGTTTAACGCGAACTCCGCTCTTATCCGCACATCCAATAGCTGCCGGCAGCGCTGGAGCTTAATAGCTCAGCCTTAATAGGAAACGGACAAATGGGCAATGCAGGGGAAAAGGCAGAAAACCTCCAGCGTCTAGATGGTAAATGTTTGCCGTCAAGGTTTCGTGGTTGATTCTTTAAAAGACACGTTTTGTCCGTCAGATGTAAAATAATGGGCGAAAAACGCAGACGGCGGTAAGGCAAGTCGCGACATGGTTAAAATATCGCCGCCGTCTTCTATCAAAATCTGTCTGCTTTGCCTTATAAGGAAATTGTGGGTTATGTAAAAGATGCGGTTCATTTAAACATTTCTTGCTTAAGGATAAAACACCCCCACCCTCCATTACATCGATACTGCTATATGTCGGACCCAGCCTGCTTGTGATTAGGAATCGTATCGGTTGTCGCTAAGATTTGCTTACACCTGCATGTATGTATCTGGAGACGTTGGCATTGTAGGGGAAAATATGAGAAAATAAAGGTAGTTCCTTCTTCCTAGAACAAGTATTCATTCATCCATCCGTCCAATTAGGCGACTTTCTGTGAATAATTTTACATGAAAAAGAATTGGGAAAACACAATTAAACTGTAGCCCAGGCTTTTCGGAAAACAGACTTAGAAGGACAGCATGCGTGAAACGTTGCCTACCAGTAATTGCAGGCAACCAATAGGCCTTTCAGTTATTAATCATCAATTACTAATATATCAGTTACTAATCAATCACTTCAAAACTATGTCATTTTGTGTTTGCAGTATGGGATACAAAACCTATCCCTGGAAACTGTAAGAAAATTGATGCAAAACATAGAAAACCATACCAATGAAACAGGTTAGCAATGATAAGCAAGCGATCGGTATGTCTTTGGTATGCGTTTGGGCTTAGCCCGGTGATGCTGCCCCCCCCCTTCCCCGATTACACTCGGGGGCCCGGTGACTCCGTCTGCGCGTATCTCCGCCCCTCTCTCAGTTTTGTCCAAATCTGGCTTTTTGCGTCGCCGGAGCTCCCGATATTAAGCCGACGTCATCACCTAGGAGAGAGGACGGCTGACGTGGGAAGAGTCACAGAGAGAGGGGGATCAAGAGAGGAGGGGTGCAGGGAGGGAGAGAGAGAGATGCTACATTACTAACGTTGATGTGTGACATATCAATCCCCCCCCCCTCCCCGCTTGCCCCCCTTCCTCTATTACGTTGGTGCTAGCGTATCGGGAGCCCCCCTATGCCGGCGGAGACCCAGCCTATATAACTTACCGGCGTGCAGAGCCACTCCACCAGATACACGGGCTCCCGACATCTGGCCGAGAGAACGGCGACTGGTCGCCGACTGACTCACACGCCGATCCGGGGGAGAGATCCACCAGTCTGCGGCGCCTGGCCGACCGAGTCGGGCGCGGTGGCGGAATCGAATAGCTCCACATCGGCTCGGAGAAGATCCAAAGAAAAAGGCAGAGAGACCAAATTCGGGAACCCAGCAGATATAAAACTCAAACCCAAAAAAACAGCATATTGATATTAATATTAACGTCAGTAATTATCCCTGCCTATCTGGCAGAAATACGCCAAAAGAAAGCAAGGGAGACCGAACGCACTCCAAAATATCACCACTGCGGTCAAGGCAACTTAGACGCAACTAATCCCTGGCTACTCCGAGTGCGATGTATCGGTCCACGAAAGGAGCGTCCAAGGCTCGGAGGGACCAGATCAATGCCGAGATTCGGAACCTGAAGGAGCTTCTCCCGATATCCGATGCGGACAAAGCCAGACTCTCTTATCTGCACATCATGTCGCTTGCCTGCATGTACACCAGAAAGTCGGTCTTCTTCTCACAAGGTAAAAGTCATAGAAATTACATCGAGACGCATGCTCTGCCGTACCCCATCCCTACGGCCAGTACGGCGCTGATCTTATTTTTAAGTGCTGATTGTGCCCTGTCTGTTGATACGGTGCAGCGCAGGCTGAACCGATCAACAGGTGAAGGAGCCGATTCAGTTTGGAGGATCTGCGAAGCGCGCTTAAAGTGGGCGACGTGAATTATGCTAAATGAGTTAGACACAGTCTGTCTCAAAATTAACGAAATGCTCGATCGGATCAAGACAGGCATCGCGATTTGAGGTTTGATCCGTGCGCGTTGCTGTCCGTAGTACTAAACGCTGCCCGACGCTGTCCGAGGTGCTGGCAATTTCTGCTTCTGCCATCGCGGGATCATTGGCGAGCGCAGAGAATCACTCGCTTTTTTATGAGTTGATCAATTTTTAAGACGCGGAAACCAATCACAGTGTGAGGAACAGGACGAGCGCAATGAATGTACCAAAATATAGCATTAAAAAGTTTGAGATAATTATTCGGTGTATGCACTTTCTCCCCTCTTCCAGAAGCCGTTGCAGCAGGAAATGAAGAGAACGCAAGATTCCTGTCCTTCCATGAGCTGTTGGAGATGGTGCATTCAGTACCAGGCTTCCTACTCCTGCTGACTGGAGAGGGAAAGCTGCTCTACCTGTCCGACAGTGTCGCCGAGCATCTTGGACACTCCATGGTGAGTCCAGCAAGGTGGAACAACATCTTTAAATGTCCGGCAGGGTTTTGGCTGGATAACTGGGTGGCTAAGTGGCCGCTTTGTAGCCTAGTATGTTTAGAATTATTGCCGAGTGTTATGGGTTTAAATACGGCTTCGGCTATGTAAGTTAAATAACTGCACAGCATTTATGTGGATTTTCTCAATGCACTTTTTCTCCTGAGATAAGGGGATCCCAAAAACTTACTGTTAATGAGAAATAATGACTTTAAATAGTGACTTGGAAGTATGTGTGAGTGCTTAACCACCTAGTGTCTTGTCTGTGAAAATCCCCATATTATGTTTTATGCTTCTCTGGATTGGCTGTGGATAGCTGTGACCTTAATTGCATGAGTGTGTCCTGAAGATGCATGAATGAAGGCTAGCCTTTTAGCCAAAAATCGTTACTTTGCAATGGACTGCATGAACGTGCCATTATTTATTGAAGAAGATCTCCCAGTGAGCCTGGTGTCGTTTCAGAGGCAGACACATGTGTCACTCTCCATGTGAGTGTGGGCATCTAGTTAGGATGCCTCTCCGCTCTAATCAGATTCCAGCAGTGGCCGCGTGGTTTGAAGGCAGCGCTGCTGAATGGCTGTAAACGGGAGAGTGTTGCGCTATGTCTGATGTCACTGCCGGCATGCTCATTTTGGATGGGTTATAATTAGCATAACTGGAGTACGTGCCGGGGATTACGCAGCGTTAGGCGGAAGCGTGATGCATGACTCACCAACACTGGGGATACGGGAGAGGCTACCAGACAGAATTAGAGATGTGACTGCCTTGCAGGCGCAGACATTGGCAGCTTTTGAAACAGCCAGGTGTAGATGTATATGATCTCATTTTCCAGGTGGACCTGGTTGCCCAGGGAGACAGCGTGTATGACATCATCGACCCTGCCGACCATGTGATCATGAGGAACAATCTGTCTTCTACATCCTCACCAGACACAGGTAAGATCGGTGCGTATGGGTTTCCCCTCACCGACGTTGGGGTAATCCTGTGCTGCTGCTATGTGCTAGAAGTCCAGTTCATTCAGACCAGAATTCTGTCTGTTTCAGAAAGTGAAGACATTCTTTCCTTTTTCTCTTCACTGCAGATCGCCTGTTTCGCTGCCGCTTCAACACGTCGAAGTCCGTCCGCAGGCAGAGTGCCGGAAACAAGCTCGCGCTGGTCCGCACACGCTGCCTGTCCTTTCCTAGTCCCGCCTCCTCGCCCAGCTCCTATTGGACCACCAATCCAGTGTGGGTCTGCTTCTGCTCCCCGCTGGAGCCCCACCCACCCCGCTCTGTGCTCAGCAGAGAGCCCAAGCTGAGCCCTTCAGCTGACCACGGCTTTTTCTTGGCCTGCTTCTACTCCCAGCACAGCCGGGACATGAGACTCCAGGATGCACAGGACAGGTACGGGACAGTGCGGACAGGAGAGGTGGGGCGGTTACCTTTCGGTGCGTGACGGCAGGTTGTTTAATCGATGCCCCCTTGCTCCCTCCTGCAGTGTGACACTTTACCTGGGTTTCGATGTGGCGACACTGCGCTCCCGCTCCTGGTACAGCCTCCTGCATCCGGAGGACCTCTCCCACGCCTCCGCCCAGCACTGCTACCTGCGTGAGTGTCTCGGTCACCAGGTGGCGCCGTCTCACTGCAGAGGATGCCATCGCACTTCACCCACACAGCACCAGAATATCACCCCAGAAGGCGGGGGTCCAGTGCTGCATACCTGTGACTCACTGGCTGGCACCCGACTGGTTCCCATGCTCTGACGCTCTCTCTCTCTCTCTCTCTCTCCCCATCATCCCTTTCCGCAGTGAGTGAAGGAAGTGAGGGGCGGGTGGAGGCAGTGGTCCGCGTGGAGGCCACCGACCAATCGTGGGTCTGGCTTTACATGGTGCTGCAGCTTGAGGCCGGAGAAAACATCATCAACTCCCACAACTATATCATCAGGTACTTCCTTTGATGACCACTCTGCCTTTGTTAGATTTATCATGAGATCATCCGTGCCTAGATCACGAGAGGCTGAGCCGACCTCGCGCGTAATACTGCTCCCCCTGTCTTCCTCGCAGTGAAGCTGAGGCGTGGGCCGTGAGACGGCAGCTGAGCTCGGAGCAGAGCCAGCTCAGCCTGGTGCTGAGTTCCGGCACCTACCAAGACAGCGCGAGCCTGCAGTCTCCGGACACGCTGTCCAGCCCGGATCAGGTCTTCACGCCGGGTAGCAGCGGCCTTTCCGTCCAGTCGTTCGACTTCAGCATCGCCACGTGCGCCGCGCATTCCTCTGAAGAGCCAGCGGGTGGCGCCGCCGAGCCCATGCAGCTGGATGCCGACCCACGTTCAAGCATCTCCTCTCTGGAAGACGACAGCTTCTTTCAGCACCCCCCTGCTGGCCCCGCCTCCAGCCCCGCCTCCACGTGCTCTCCGACTCCAGTGACTGTTGCCACGGTGTCTGACTTAGACTTTCTTACCCAGAACATATTCCTGCCTCCATCCTTTCCCCTCGAGCCCCCGTTACCTGCTCTCCCTCTGCCCCTTCCCCCTCTCCCCATGCCCCAGTCCCAGCAGGGGAAGGAGTTTGTCTGCACGCCGCCTTACACCCCCCAGCTGGCAGGGGGCACTTTCCTTTTCGGAGATCAGCTTCTCAGCTTTGATCTCACCAGTCCCACCAGCCCGTCACCCCTGGGCCAGCCAGCCACTCCCCCAGTCTCCGCAGCCCCGCCCCAGTCTCCCTCTGACCCTATAACCATCACTAGCAGTCCCTCTACTCCCACTCTGCAGTCTCCTCTCCAGTCCCTCTCTCTCGCTCCTCCTTCCTCCGAGCTGCTCTTTACAGCAGAGCCTTGCAGCACCTCCCTCTACGAGAAGCTGCCCCCAACCCCAGACAGCCCCGGAGATGGCGACTGCACCATCATGACCCTGCCCGAAGTCCGTGGGCCCCTCTACGTGGACGTGCCCCTAGGGCCTTTCCATTACCCCCCGGACGGTCTCCTCACCCCGGAGGCCTCTCCGGGAAAGCAGTCCTGCCTTTCCTTCTTCTCCATGGAGAAGGAGAAAGAGAGAACAGAGATATCGCTCCTCGCCCAGCAGATTAGCTCCATAGCAGAAGGATTCTACTCGGACCCCACATTTTCAAAACTTGCCCCCTCCTCCCCATCGGCCTCCCCTACTGACCAGCGTCCCGCCCCTGACCTGGAATCCGCCTCATCCCAGAATGAATTCCACCCCATCAAGTCTTGGAAAGGTGTAGACCTCTCCCTGTTTCCAGACGACATCTCTCTGTTTGAAGAGAGTGTTTTAGACACCCTCCTGCAGGACCTCTCGTCCTGTTCACCCTCACCCTGCCCTTCCTCCCTTGGCCCCTCCTTTCCCCAACCTTCGCCCCCTACCCCAGTATGCTGGCTCCCACCCCCCCACATTGAAGGGGGCTCTGTCGTAGGCATGAGCCACATCTGTAGCGTCCAATCGGCGCACTGTAACTGCCAGGCCGGGAGTGGGGCTTTGGGCCCTGCCAATTCAGGGGCGGTAGGAGACGGGCAGCCGGCGGAGGGGGACACCATGGAGGTAGAGATCGTGCCATCGCCACATCTCTCCTCCTCCCCCATCCCAGAGTCACCGCCCTTGCGCATAACGGCGAGCCCGACCTCCGCCCCGGGCACGCCTGTCGCCCCCGCGGCCCCTGGCCTGCCTTGCGCCCAGTCCCTCCTGGAGGAGCTGGCCGCCCTGGAACCCATGTTTGGGGCAGGTGCCTCGATCGCCCCTGGACTGGGGCAACAACCTGAGTTGTATCAACTCCAATGTTGCCCACCGCCACAGAACTTCCAAACAGGTGAGGGTCCAGCTAATCCCCAGCCAGTCACTCTCCATGCAGTAACTCAGTTACTATTGCTTTGTGATTTGGGGCTAACCTACAGTGTACTGACCGCTCTCTTCTTCTGCCTCGTTTTGTCTTTCAGATGGAAGTGGAAGTGATCCTCAGTTCTAAATAAGTCTGTGACTTACTTCATAAAGTATGGCACATTGTCATATTTCGTGGAGCTACTGCTTTTGCCGAAAAGTCAAAAACATTTAACTGTATGAATATATACATAATGTATATACAAGCAAAAGGACATTTATTTACGTGTCTGATGCGAACCAAGATTGTCTTCTACTTTGTTAATTTATTTATATTTATATCCGAACGATGGTTCAACCATATAACTGAGTAGACTGGAACTTGGACTGGTTCGTGTTCCAGTTTGCGAGAAGCCACCCCCCCCGTAACACAAGCTTTGGCTCTGATAAGGCAGAGACTTGAAGTCGACTCGAATTGTGAGCACAATTCAGTTAGCAGACATTTGTATTCACTCGTAGTGAGGAACTTCTATTGTGAACTTTGAAGAAAAAGTTTTTCCATGCTCTTGATAAAAAAAAAAAGCCTGTTTCTAAATAATGCTTGTCATCCAGCAACAAACGCAAATGGCAGAAGGTACCTTATCACATGGAAATGAATCTAAAACCTACACTGGGAAGCTCAGCCTGGTTCCTCAACTCCTGTGGGGATTCCTCAATGCTCAAGGCAGAAAGCACAACAAATATCTTATTCGGCATATACTGCGAAAAGCACAAAGTCAGTCTCGAAACCCTCTGCGCTTTGAGTTTGTGGCTGCAGCTTATGACATAGCATTACTGATTCATTTACGACTCGTGCGTCAATGTGCTGTAAAAATAATGAACGACGAAGCACCAGTATCTACTGCAAAAACGGGGGAGTTATACCTCGTATATTTCCCCAGAAATATGTCAACAATACGCCAAGTGGAGAACAACGGGGTCCGACCCCCCCCCCCCCATTTGTATTTGAACTCTGTGTATTATAACGATGACGCTGCCTATTGTGTGGATCAGGCAGAGAGAGTCGACGGCCCTCCGGCCACCCAGCTGGTTTGAGGCCGGTCTTTTTGTGGCATCAATATTTGTAATGCCATCGACATCCCCGGCTTCTCGGACCGGAACGACTTGCCCTCCAATCCCTGCTCGCTTCTTAGCGATAGAGTCCTTTGTGAGTACTCAGCCAGGTGATACCATACCTGCAGTGGGCGCCACCATTGCATTGTGGGTGTTCCCCTCTGGTGGGTGTCGTGTCCTGGTTGACAGCTGTTTGTATGAATGGTTGATTCTTCTTTTTTGAGGGGAAAAATCAAAAGTTACTTGAAGCTTTTTGTTTTAAAAAAAAAATGAACTGGAAAATAGGGATGGGGTACTATTTCTATTCAGTTACTAAGCGACACGGGCTGAGAATGATTCTATTCCCACGGTGTCGACTCGCTAACGTAGAGTTGTCTACGGTAAAGTAAAGGATTCATTCCTACGTTCTAGCTATTTAAGTGCTAAGTTTAAGAGAAAAAAAAAACTTTCAGAATAATCTTGTATGTGTGATGACTGAAAAATGAACGTTGTCCAATATACATGCATTTCTATGGACATAATGTATATGCTGTACAGCGATTCACATATCGTGGAGCGACGCGGCTGTAAAAAATGTGTACATTTCTGTACATATACATGTAAATAGTCAGAGAATTTTTATTATATGAAGCAGATTATACCTAAAGTATATCCATGAAGAATGGACATTGTGGACCAGTGTTCTTTAGTGTTGCTGATGAGTGTATTTGGTGGTCAAATGCATTTATATTAAACTGCACTTGAGGCAGCTCTATATGTGTGTCCTCTCTTGCTGTTACTGGAGCCTCTCCTCCTGCCTGCCAGCATCCGCCGCCTCTCCCTCGCAGCCCAGATGTCCTGCTCCTAGCGCGCCGCGATCGCATTGACGCACGCATGCGGCGGCGGCGGCGTCGGCGCCGTCTGACTCACACTGACGCACACGCCCGTGACACAGAGGCACTCACACGGACACAATCGGCTGCCCCTCTCACTGGGCACAGCAGGCGCCTACTAACGCGCCAAATGGCATCCGTACAAAATACAACCCCCAGCCCCCCTTTCCGCCCCCCCCGCAGCACGTGGCAAGCCTGCCCATATATGGGCTTTCCGGGTCCTGGCATAATTCGTAGTTCCTCAGCCCCCCCCCCCCCCTGCCGGCTTCCGTCGCTCAGATAGGCTGGCAGAAAGAGGGCTGGGTGTTGCTGTGCAGATGAATCCCACAGCAATCCAGCCAGTCCTATTCACTACCCACCCATTCAATAAAACAGCTCCCTGTCATTCAGCCAGGACCCACCTCTCATTCAGTAATGCGAGAAAAGCGCCCACATTCTCTCCTTTCAGTATCTCCAGTTCGTAAACCTTTCTAATTGATCGAACACATAAATTCACTGTTAGAGCTCACTGGCAGGGTCCCGCCTCTTATTCGCTCTCCTACCATTAGGACGTCTCGGGATGGGAATGACGCAGAGATGGGTGGGACTCAAAAAAAAAGTGAAGAAAAAGAAAAGTCAGTAGAAATGCTGGATCAGTCAGCCTCCAGCTGGGTCTCTCCTTTGTTCTTTTCCAGCTGCATCACACCTTCTGCTCACTTCATTCTTCTCTATCCCTATCCATTCATCCCCCCTTTGGACACATTCATTTATGATTTTCCCACCTCTGTCCCATCAGCCTCCTTCTCATTTTCACAGCTCTGACTCTCTCTACCTGCCTCACCAGCCCCATTCTCATTTTCACAGCTCTAACTCTCTCCACCTCTGTCTCACTGGCCTCCTTCTCAGTTTCACAGCTCTGACTCTCTCTACCTCTGTCTCACCGGCCTCCTTCTCAGTTTCACAGCTCTGACTCTCTCCACCTGTCCCACCAGCCCCATTCTCATTTTCACAGCTCTGACTCTCTCCACCTGTCCCACCAGCCCCATTCTCATTTTCACAGCTCTGACTCTCTCCACCTGTC
>JAODKL010000002.1:22442282-22462234 GCA_026780765.1 Petrocephalus schoutedeni | reverse complement strand
GGGGGGGGGGGGGGGGGGGGGAGATGGCAGCACACAGCGTTAAGACAAGGAAAATAATAATGACTAACGAATGGAACAGGACAGGGTAGGGACAAGACCCCGGGAAAAATGCTTCGAGAGAAAGACAAACTCTTTTTATAATTATACCTTTACAGAAACCTCAAAATTGAATTACGATAGCTTCTGCATAGCATAACAACCAGTCAAAAGCATACGATTAATCAAAAAAACATAACCTTTTCACAGAGGCATTGCTGGAACGACCCAGACTTTTATTCAAAAAAAGATTCTGCACTTAGACATATGAAAGCTTTGGGAAAGGGACATTCATTGATTTATCTGGCATCTGCCGTTACCCTGAGCGAATTCCAAGAATTAAAGCACATGATACTCGCTTTTCTCCGAGAATAGCACATAAGCCAATAAACTACACAAACTGTTACTTATCTAACTGCTCAAGCCATTTATTCAAAGTACCTGTGAGAGCTTTTCTAAGATCTCACACAAGGCATCCCACCTGCTCTGGCCTGATTGTGATTTTAGCTTGAATTGTAGTATTAATCATTTTTCTCGCACAGAACTCTTTAGAACTCGTGACTTAGGATCGTGCCACACTGGACTTGAACATCTTTTACAACTGTTTATATATTGTCATCTATTTTTATTGTCTATTTTATTCTTATTTATTCTTATCTTTTTATGATATTTTGTTTTTCTTTGTATTGCTTATTTCCCTCAATCACAATCCAGGAAGCAGGTAGAAAAGCATTTCACTACAAAGTGGTACAGCGTGTGACTGTGTATATAACAAATAAAACATGAAATTTGAGCGTGAACCATTTGCTAAGACTCCAGTCATTATTATATAGGAGCCTGCAAAAGCTGGTCTCGTCCCTGGGCTGGAGTCTGCAACTTTCTGGTCACTGGTCATTAATTGGTTGATTCTGTTGCTGCAACATACAGCCAGCCATCCTTTCCTTTAGTCCCTGGATCAACAAGGGAAGGGCTCGCGTTTCACTTCCTTAACCAATCACGGTCTTTACTGTATGATATCACAACATAAGCCTCTGTGCTTGTGATCGGAAAGGTTGCTGGTTTGACCCTGGCCTCGGCAGAATAACCGCATGTCCATGGGCCCTTAAGGAATGTCCTCAGTCCCCATCATCATAGAATAAAATACGCGCCCTTGCACGTTTTGTACGTGGGAAAAATTAGGATGCGCTCATACAGCCAGTGAAAATTACATCATGCAGCACTAAGCGGGCCTTAACTTATTGTGAAAAGTAGGACGTCCCCCGCGATTTTACCTGTTTTTCCAGCCCCTTTTTCAATTCCGGCAGCTGCCTTCAGGAAATAGGATACCGTAGGCTGACCAATCTTTATGTCGTATGTCCTGTCAGGCTAAACAGAAGGAGGACATAATCACAACCCAGCACATAACTGGCATGTTTATTTCTGCGGATCATAAGCACACAACGACACAAAAGTGAGGTGATGGATTTAAAAGTGACACTTGGATTCCACCAAATATAACAGGGACCCTGGACGAACTTGTCAAAGCTGATGCTGCAATAAAACCAGCAAGGAGGCAACTTATGTCATTCAACCGCGGACTGGGCTATATGCCTGAAAAATGACATCATGCTATTTTCAGAGGTTTTCACAATATCAATATTTATCATGATATTCTAAAATTCTATTGGGGATGACAGCAGAATATGACAGGTGCTTTTGAGATTTTCTGATTATGATGACCAAATTGTTTTACTAATCGTTATGGAGCATGGGACAAGTATAATGAAAACAGAAAACAAGTGTTACAAGTGGTTTGGCCCTACCATGATCTGATATTCAAAGTGATGATATGAATGTTCATAATCATGATATAATGGTTTATCAATAAATCGTCCCACCCTACTTCAACCAAAACAGCTTTTTATTAATTACTGGTCCCAACGCAGTCCCACCAAGAACCTGACGACTCTTTCGAACCTGAGGCTTCAACAGCAACCCTTAACACTGATTTATTGTTATAGCTTGATGCTGTATATGAAGACAAAGGCTGAACTGGCAGGGGATTGCATGGCCAATTTGGCGAAGAGCAACTCAAAATGCCTGAAATTAGGAAAGGAGAAAAGTGTTTGGTGGTGAGCCGAGGTTAAGCAGGTCATGAATGCTGCTGTGTACCTGTAAGCACAGTAGTCACCCCCCTGAATCTGCAGGTGATACGTGCCGTGACCTCCTGTGAATAGCAGAAACTGTGCATAATAGTCAACCAAGCACCGACCCCATACATATGTGATTTTCGTGTACTTACATATGGTAATTGCTGAATTACACACGTAAAAACAATATTAACATTAAATACAGTATTAATAAACGACATCGTACATTATATAATACTGTACAGTACTGTACTCTCTCGAATGAAAGCAATTCTTAAGTTTCAGCCTAATTCACAAGAGACGACAGAGAAATGGAAAAATGTCACGTATCATAGAATGAAGAGGTGGAGCGATGGAACCAGCTGTAGACGAGACACGCTGCATTCTATTTATTTACAGCCAAAACACAGGAGGCTTTAATAAAACCACAGCAACAACAGTCATTGGGTTTGAGCGTCAGGATCTTATTACCCACAGAGTGAGTAACATGGGACAGAGACAGTGTGACACAACGGCCTTGTCTGCTATGATGTACAGTGTTCCACAAAAGTCTCAGGCTGCCAAAAAAATTGTTTGAAATCTTTATGTTGGTGTAAAACTGTGACACTATACCTGTCAAAGTGTGTTAGCAAGTTCGAAGCCTCACCTAAATGCACCCCAGTATCTGCAGTAACCCTCCAACATTCCCATGTGCGTGTTGACTCAGGCATTAGCATACTCTGTTTGGCTAATCAACACCTCAAATTCTTTAATTAAGTGAATTATTTACATGAGCTAGTGGAGAAGTATAACAGAAACACAGAACACCTGAGGTGCCCCCAAGGAGAGGTTTGGGAAGTGCACCGGCCTTCTTCAAACCATCCAACAAGATATTAGTAGCTTTTTGGAGAACAGAAGTCTTGCTGCTTTTTTATTGTTCTATGGTTCTAAATTGCATATATTATAATGACATTTTTCTGAGCGAATATACAATCCAGATAAATAGCTATAACATTTAATTCGATACATAGCCAGACACACGTTTCAAAAAAGGTGTCAGGCTAGAGCATGGGTTGGGTGAGCCAATTATGTCTGTTTTTGTTTTTTGGTCAGTTGGCACAGCACCTTAGTGTGGTGACAGCAACCCAGGCCTCGTATGAGCAGGCGTGCGGCAGATGGCGGGCGTCAGGAGGGGGTGGTTTCTGTACCCTGCAGGGAACCAATTTTGTTCATATTGCCCAATAAAAATTCACCCTTTCGGCTACCTGAAATCAGGCCTGACACCGTGAGTCTGCCTGACTTTAGCAAAGCAGGAAGTGCGGCAGGCCTTGCATCGCCTAGGTTTGTTAGTGTGCTGACACACGCTTGACTAGGGCCTCCTTTGTTTACATTTAATAAAGGAATTATTGTCTGGGGCACCATCTATACTCCTCATTGTCTGTCGCAGACGCACTTCTTTTGCTATGCGTTGCATCCCTGCATGTCATTCCCCCTCAGCCAGACTACATGGATTACTTTTATCTGATGAATGATTCAAGACTCACACTTCAAACAAAGGGAAATGTATGGAATATATTTTAGGGAAATCTTCACTCTGTAATGCTCGGCTTATTCTCAGCGGATGCACGGAGATGTGAATGCACAAAGGATAAATACAAATGGAATAGGGAGATACACTGTTACGGAAAATTTGGAAATAAGACGACAGGTCGAAAGCAGCAGTAGAAAACAGAATCAGTTGTCAATATTTGGCCAGGCAGTCTGCACCAATCAGTTAAATCGCCTTCAAAATCAATCTGAAACAAGCTTTTAAACTGACTGATGAAAACTGAAAATGTACGGTATGGTACCTGTAGGGATGTTTTATGGGGCCAACTACTGAAAGAGAGAGATGTACTGAGTGTGTGTGTGTGTGTGTGTGTGTGCGTGTGTCTGCGAGTGTCTGTGTGTTATAGCTGAAAATCCCAAATTGGCGTTATTCCACCTGAGTTTGAGTTTTATAAATAGTGAAGGTCTTTTCATTTTATGCTTCAGGAATTAGGATAAGCACAGTCCTAAAGCTGCCAGCACTCTTAAGCTGATGGCAATTAGCTACTGACATTGACATGGTTATTGAGAGAAGAGGAGGCAACATTGTGCAGTGGCAGTATCCAATTAAAGCAGCTGTAATTTCAAATTCCTTGTCAAGCCACTTTTATTGTGCTCATTCAAAATGTTTTACCTCTGATGGATAATCATTACACAGACTCTTTTCATGTGAACAGCAGCTGAACCCATTTTTTTTCCTTGTGGCATTATGTTCCAAACAGTGTACTTCGTTCTAAGAATTATTTTGGAAGTTATTTTGGAATCCAAACTGTGTGCACATCTTCATATTTTTCTAGGAAACGGAAAGTACGTATTCCCTTAGCAAAGGCTACCAAATGTAATGAAATCAAAATCTGTGCAGGTATAGAAAAAATTCCTTTCAATCAATTTGGTTCTTAGACATGGGCCACTGCTGCAGGAGCATAAAGATTTAGGTACCATGCTGTACCTGAAGGGAAGGACTACTCACAAGTTCTGCTTCAAATTGTTCTTCCAGTGTACATATTCGCTTCACAGGCAGCTATAAACACTGTATGACACTGTCACTGTACGGCCTGCTCTCAACTAACGTAAAGAATACGCTCCACAAAACCATACGTAAGTCAAAATTTACACAAGTCAGATTTACCTTTCCGCACCATTCGGGACATCTTATAGCAAAAAAACCCCATAATCCCAAAATATAGTCCTGATATGTACTATGTAAGGCATGCATGCTCAGACCCCCCCCCCCCCCCAACTACTTTTTTTGGGGGAGGGGGGGCATTTAAGGCCTCTTTTTGACAGTGGGCCCAGGTAAACCTGTTTATTATAGTGGCCCTAAGTAAACTCTGCGTATCTGTATCTCAGACATTTTTTTTTTGCGTAAGTCCACTTAAGTTTACACCTAAGTTGAGAGCTGCTTGTACTTGTTTGTGATTTTATTCAGTTAATGCTGATTCTAACACAACTGTACTAGGCAGCTCTTTCAGTGCAAATCTTAGTACTTAACTTTATATTATCTGGAACATAGGCATACATAATTGATAGTTTATGGCAAATAAAATTTGCACAAACTGTTGTTATCTCCCTTCATCACATTACACTTACATGGGTATGCATAATTCTTATCCAGCTAATGCCCTGACTTCATTCGAAATCTGTGCGAGATGAAAAATTCATTCGGGGAAGCCGATTTGAAATAAAGGACTCTTTATAATGAATGAAGACAACTTTGATCTCAACTTTGAGTCATCCTATGCCCTCTAGTGGATAGAATATAAAATACAATGGTATACACTGAAGGAAGAAATATCCAATTAACTCCAAAAATAGATAAGCCTCATTCCTGACGAAACCCTGTACAACGTGCTGCTAGGAATGAGTCCTAAAAAAAGGCAGTAATTAAGTAGCAGTGAATGTATCTAGAGCAAATCTTAAATTGCCATTTGAGAATGTTCTGTTCGAATTCTGTGTACAACTGAAATATTTTTGTTAGCAACGATGATTACATAAAATTGGAAAATGTAATGCACCAATCTTTGAAGAAGACAGCATTTAAATCTGTTCAAATAATAATGGCTTCCATCAGGGCCCATTTTAAACCATCAAATTTCTAATTTCTTATCAGAAGGCTCAATGAATTATGCATGGTTACACATTATGCTCTTTGACATTTTAAAGTTCGACATTACAGCACACAACAGTACCTTCCCTAATAAATTAATTATTGATAAGGACATGTTTTATCATGGCACTGAGAAACTTGTGATTCCCTAAGCCTTAAAAACGGGTATAAATAAATTGGACTAGAGCTCATTTAAGACCACTCTGCAAAATGTTTTACTGATAAAAATAAATGCTGACACTATGGCAGCTGCATGACCCCAACATATGCCTTTCAAGACAGCCAGCATAACCTGTCATAAGCATTTATAAAGGTTTGTTCCAACTTTTGTGGCTGTCATAAATGCTGAGATTGGGAACTCCTGTGTCAAGCTCCCTATGTCAGCACTTATGACAGCCACAAAAGTTGGAACAAAAAGGTATAAATGCTCATGACAAGTTATGCTGGCTGTCATGAAGGGCGTATGTTTGTGTCATGCACCTGTCACAGAGCACCCTTAAGTAAAGTGTAACCAAATAAATAATTAGTACCTTATGTAATTTCGGTCATTATTCATCATGCAAAAATATTTTATTTGGTTTATTACTCGATTTCCTGTTCTTAAGGGATGTACCCATGTACCTTCTTCTAAAGACCATGGTTCCAATACATTTTAATGGCACCAGTCAGAATGTTCTGCCAAAAAGCAAAAATCATTTAATAGAATACAGAGAAAAAACCAAGATCCATAGATTATTTATCATTGTCTGCTTACCATCTTTACTACTAAATAGCTCTTACTATTACTACTAAATAGACTTTGGGATCCTCCCACAGTGTGAAGCCATAGAAGTCAGGTAAACTGGTGATTCATAACTGCCCTTAGTGAGTGAGTCACTGTGTCAGTGAGTGTATGTGTGTGTGCACATATGTGTGTTCTGCAAGGGATTTGCATTCCCTGCTAGATGCATCCGACATTATGCTCATGAGCATAGAAGATATTGAAATATTTTAATTTAAATGCTGTACTTCAACACTTTCTTCACATTACTGATCCTGAGAAAATGTAACATGAAAATACACTGCTTGACTAAGTTACTAATGAAATATTAATTAAAAAAGGTCCCAGGGTCCTACACAATCCTTGAACATAGAAAATACTTTAAATTATATGAGCACGGAATAAAACTGTGCCCCTAACAATATACTCCAAAATACACTTATACAGTTCCAGTCGAAAGTTTGGACACACCCACCCAAAGAAAGGTATATTTGTACTATTCTCTACAATTTAGAGTAATTATAAAGACACAAAACTATAAAATAACATATATTGGATTAGGCAGTGATCAAAAATGTATTTTAAACAACTAATTTGTTTTGGGGGAGCAGCTTTGTGGTTTGGGACTCTTTCAACTGATACTGTATGTGGACCCACATTTTAGAAGTTTGGACACTAGACAGATAAAATGATGTCAGATTTAGTAGGCTTGGCAGAAAATACCTGATATTTTCAACAAAAATAACCACAATCTTGGAGATTCCATCTCCCCCGCCAAAGGAAAACCACAGCCATTACAAAAAATGAAAATATTTGTACGTTTCTTTACAAATATTCGTTTTGAAGGTGCATTACATTGGGAAAAAAACATCTGCCTGTAAGGTTTTCAGGGTCAAAGGGGTTACCTTTCATGTGAGCCAAATCTGTTCTCGGTACAGTCCACAGGGGAATGCAGTACACTTTATTCAAGGTAACCCCAAAATAGATAAACTGTCTGAAAAGTTACTGTGCAAGTTGATATGAAAAAAGGCAAACAGCTTATGGAAATACACTGCAAGACAAAGAATTTCTGCGACTCGTTTGCATCTATGGCGAAGTAAATATCTGTAAGCACATTTCAAAATGAAAAGTGGAATGATTTCAAATTCTAGTGTCCTGCATCTATATTCCATGATTATCCATCTAATCCTGAAACTGCTATGGTTAACGGCGCCCCCGTCTTCAAACGCGTGTGGCTTTTTATGAGAATTACAACCTACAGAATGTCATGCATCGTAAAAGGGGACCAGGCATCCATCCATTCACCCGTCTTCCAACCATTTATCCTAAACTGGGTCATGGGGGAGACAAAAACATAAAGTAATAGACTGAAAAAAGAACATTTTTGTTAGAACTATGATAAATACTTAATAAAGAATATTATTAATAATGGATATATTATAAATATTATATAAAATAGTAAGATTCAGTTGTGACAATGGTGCACAGAAAAGTTATAGACGAATAAGGACAGACCTTGACGAGGACTTTGGTAGGGATGGGGATGCCATCCTTGATCTCTTTTGTTTTCTCATTGAAGTCCTTACAGAACTGACCAATGGGGATTCCTCTCTGTCAGCAGTCAGGGGAACAGAGGGGAGACACAAAGAGGGTGCATCATTTACGGCACACAAAAGCTCAGAATTCCTCAGCAGTGTTGCTGCAGACATGCACTAGCACTCAAAAGCACCGGGTTCTGACACAGCAGCCCGTGAGCTGTGCGTGTAGGGTGTTGTCAGAAAGTGTGACAGAAATGCAGCACGGACGCCACTGAGCGTGCCTGGAGCCCTTGGACACAAATATAAACAAGTTTTCATGTTCCTCTGGCAGGCAGACGGAGCGGGGAGGAAGCAAGCTGATAGGAGAGATGAAATCTATGCCGCACACGATTCCTGCCACGTCTGTCAAGAGCCTGTTTCGCGAAGCCGCATGCAGGGGGCCCGGGCAAATCAGCTGCGCAATTATTTCCAATTAAAGGATGTTTTTCAGGAGACAAACGCCTGACTAAAAACCCACATATCTGACCTGAAGGGGAAAAAGGGAATTCATTAAAAGAATTTATTTTAAAATGTGCAGTTTTAAAGATATGAAATGTGGTTTTAAATAGAAATAATTTTACAAATGTGCTGAACTGCTCACATGAGTGTTAATTTTCACAACATATTCTGACGAGGACTAGCCATGAGAAAAGACAGAAAATCGCAATAAAATATTTGAGCCAATAATTTTTAAAATATATGTGTATAAAAAATGTTAGTTTATTTAAATCAGCTTTGTCACAGTCCCATGGTTACCATGGAGCAGTATGTCGTCGATCATTGAGTGTTCTGCAATGGCAGGAGGTAATGGCATTGTTCAGTGGCACAGGGACAATAAAGCTGGCCAGACGCTTTTCATATGACGAGCAGAGATTTGTGTCCTTTAATGCTATTGGACATCCTTGAGGTGAAATTCCTCCTTCGTATGCCACTGTAACAGCCACAGAAATTCTTCGAATCGATGCAAATTTTCCCCCTCAGTCTTTTCAGGAGCAGAACAATTTCTTTAAAAGATACTTCACATTCCGCAGTTTAAATTTCACGATACGTCCGACCTCGGACAGGTGAACTGGGTTTCGCAAATCAGTACGACGGGCACAAAAAAAAAAAAACTCAACATTAAAACAGACAGAAGCCACGTCTGCATCAAATAGACAGGGTGAGGACACCAGCTGAGACGTAGTGACAGAGATGCATGGTAAAAGCTACTCAGACTGGGGAAGCACAGCCACTGGGAGTCAAAGGAGAGGAGAGAGCTGAGAGTCAGACTGAGAGAAGGGCCACATAAAGGTCTGCACTGGGCACAGCGATGCACGCGGGGTTAACGTCCACTTATGAGGCTGACCGCTACATTTCAGTATGAAGGTAAGTGACAGGCCAGCCCTCAAAGCCTGACCATAACAGCCCAGGTGAGGGGCACAAAAGCAAATAGGCAATTAAATATATAACCCAGTGAAAAAGAATCTCAGCCACAAGCCTGCTCTCCTATCCCCTGCATACTTCCTCCATCTCCTGCCCGCTTAACACATTAATGTGTCTTTGGATTGGCTTCTGGGCTTCAGTAATCCCTTTAACAAGAGTGAGTTTCTTTTTCAAAAAAAAAAAAGCTTAAGTAGGAGAATAAGACGGATGACAGAGCTGGATTTCCAGCCATGCGGTGCGCGTGCGGACAGGAAGAAGTATCTATATTGTAGGAGAGGAGATTCAACTGGATCAGAAGACAATGAAGACAAAAAAAAAAAAACATGATCATATATTTCCCATTAGCCAAGCAAGAATACTGTTAATGTGTGTGCGTGTGTGTGTCCGGGACATTGAGCCTCGGGGTAGGATGTAGGATTAATTGCCCCTGGCACACCAGGACATGGGATTAATTGCCCTGGCAGGCTACAGTTGGCAGGGGCACTGGGGGGAAGGACACAAGGTTAATTAAACTCTCCAATGTGAAACACTCTCATTAATTACCTTCATTACATTCTTAATTTAATCATCTTTGTTGACTGTTTTATCACATTCTTCCCCATCGCGGTGTCACAGAGCTTATTAGTTGCCTTTTACCTTTGGACTGCACTGTGATAACACCAACGGGCTTCGACCGGGGACGAGCACGCTGGCCCTGCCAGGAGAATGAATCTTCAATCACGTCATTTTCACTTGCGCCTGGAGGGCGACACGGCCTGCGGGGTGGCTCTGCCCTTCAGAACCAGGGTTACGAGAGTCCTCACTCCCATCCAGGCCAGGCTCCTGATCCCAGGACTTTGTTCAGGGTAAGAGAAGCCAGATGGGGACCCTTATCGAATACAATCAACCCTTGCCAGCATGACCGGCAACTCTCCTGCAGTTATGCTCATATTTTAATCAGAATCAGAATCAGAATCAGAATCAGAATCAGCTTTATTCGCCAAGTGTGCTGGGGCACACAAGGAATTTGCTTCCGGCTGCTTGGGACTCCCTAGTACATAGACAATGGATAACAGTATAAAAACAACAACAATACCCAGACAATAAATTACACTATACAAGAGAAAAAAGAATTAAATAGAAATATACACATAATCATGAGGATTTTCCAAAGCTGACCATATTCTTTGAACCAAATTAAATACAACTTTCTTTAAAAGCATACTTGTGTAACGATCAGCCATTAATAGAATCTTCAACAGATGTCTTAAACACCCCATTTCGCCGTCACACGTCTGACATTTGAGAGGTTTTTTTTTATGAACAAGCCAGTGATCGGCCTTCGGGGCAGATGCCTGTCTCTGACTGCCTCGCCCGTCTCCGAACCCCTTCTCCTGCCTACAGTTTGGCACTTCAGCTCAAAATGACGGCTGTATCCCTGCATGTCCCTGCATCATTCTTGGTCTCACCTCTCGATTGCGCTGTGAGAGCCAGCTGGGTGCTAACTGACCTTCATCCAGGACAAAAACAAAAAATACAACGACAAAATCAAAGGAGGTCAAAATCCCACTACAAGTCAGTGAAGCAGAGAAAATATTATCTGAATATCACCCCCCAGCCACCACTCCTGCTGAGGGTGGGTGATGGAGAACAAAACATATGACTTGGATTCTGGATTTAACTGTATTGTCATGGTGGCACGGAGTAATGCATGATATCCCTCTAAACTTCTCATTTCCCATAATCCACACCTACACCTTTAACAGCACCATCAATTCTAATCTTAATTCACAATTTAATTCTCCAGAGGTTGTAAAATGATTTAATTTAAAATGGCATTTGCTATTAAACCGACATACTCTTTATTTAATTCGATCAGATATATATTTATATAAAGTGAATGTCAATTTTAACTCTAAACGAGGAGCGCTGTTATTAATTATAATGTTAAAAATCAGGATTAATTGCTACGATCAATTCCCAAGATCTGAAGCTCTGCCCGTACGAGCGAAGATTTTCCCGAAAGAATCCCTCATACAGCTTTTTTTTTTTTTTTACCACCATAAAATTACCATTGTAATTACCGCTGTAACTGTGAAAACACTCACAGCTTCTGAATATTCAAGCGCAGCGGACTGCGCCTCAAAGTTAGAGGTACCAGCAACGGAGGGGGTGGAGGGAGGGATGGAGGGAGTCATTTAAGGGGAAAGAAAGGAAGAAAGGGGCGAGCGCGCTGGCACGTCCCCTGCCTACAAATTAACGCTGCAATCATAAACTGGAGCCGGCGACGCCTCTCCTCCACCCTCGCCCGCTTTCCTGCCTTATGTCGCGACCTGTGATTTTAGCGGGGGTCTCCGCCACGAGCATCCCCCCCCTCCCCGGTTAATTATTCAGGGACAAACATTGCTCCCCCCCCCCCGAAACTAAGCACCTCGCAGCCCGGCCGATGAGCTCCGTCTCCGGCCAGACAGAAAACGGGGCTTTTACTCCAGCGGGGGCTGCGCTGGGCGCCGGGCAGCCTTGTGCTCCGCAATTAGACAGCATCTTTTTGTTTTAACCCCCAGCGTTTCATATCAAATGCAACCGAGGCGGACGACAGAAACTAAAAAAATCTTTGATTCTGGCGATCGGTTCTGAGATTTTATCTCCAAATGACGGAATACGGAATCTTTCCATCCAAGCAAGTCGCTATTAAAAACCTCTGGTTTTCTTTTTTTAAAACAAAAAAAAACTGTACTGTATTTCACTGCAACGACGGTGATTTTTTTTTTTTAACTACAGCTGTAAATAAAGCATGGTAGATCCGTGAGAGGAATACAAGGGGCGATCTGCGCTTTCGGAAAAGATTTGGTCCATGATCAGTAGTGGCTGGACACTGGCTTCTCCATGTGCATTTACGGACTGTGATCGAGGACGGGATCCGGCGAGTCTCTGGGAGACATAACGCATGGTAACTATACTTTCCCGCACGGAATAATTAACAAAATGCACCAAAAGTTGGCGGTGGAACATCTTCCCAGCAAATTCGATTAAAAATAGCCAGTGTGCTTTGTAGTAATCTGTGCGATAGAACAGTGACGTTAAAATGATTGCACGTAAAAAGAATGTCTAAATAAAAAAAGTCACCCAAGTACCAGTAAACGCACACGTGCGTGGAAAGCAACGAGTTACAGGCTAAATCTTTTATAATCAAGCAACTGTTTGTCTTAAACTTGCGTGTTATCTTTAGTTTCGGGGTTTGAATCGCTGCACCTGCATATCGGCAGGTAGTAACAAATTCCAATATGTCACTGGAGCCCACCGCCATTCTTAGCGTAAGCCTGGACGAAGAGAAGATTTTCCAACTGTGACAGGGAAAGCAAGAGGAACCATTTCCAGTTTTCTGCATTAAGGCATCTGAACCTTGCATACTTCATGGCGTTTGCATTGTGCTGCATCTTTATTTAGGTAAAGAACAACAATAATAATAAAAAAAAAAAATACTTGTTGCTGGAAGGGTGTTTACAGTGGAATCAGTCGCGGATTATTTATCCGTACTGCCCACCTCCAGGGCTGGTTACAGCTGTTTATGTGTGCATATTTATATAGCTGACCTGTCAGTATGGTAAAATACTTTTCATAAGTTCATTTGCCTAGCATGTGCATATATTAATGGTACCCAACTTGAATGTATGATTTTTTCCCTCAGCTGCTACGTTACGCGTTAGCATTCATAATAGCCCAGGCAGTAAGTCATGGAGTGTCAATGATCACAGAGTAACTCCGCTTTCACCCAGGCTCACTCCACTTAACGGTCTGAATTAAACATGCGCAAAGTCGGACACCCCGGGCTCGGGTCTGACGAGAGCGAGGCACGGCCGGGGCAGCAGTTTGAGAAAACACCCAAATTAAAAAGCAGAAAAGTGAATCCCCACTAATTGCACCGCAGCCTGTCAGGACGCTAATGCTGGATTAAACAGGGGCTCCTCCAGTGCACACATCCAGCAGCACATTGCATTTTCACCCTGGTGACACGCACCAGTGAGCAGCTGATGGTTTCGAATGAATGACGTGTGGCTACAAATAATGAGGCACTATAATATTCGTGAGTCGCTCCGCACACCTGACACTGGGGTACCTTTACAGTTCTAAAAGCATTCCTCGCAAATACGTGACTCGAGATTGCACGATATTTTCCCCATTTTAAGATCCAACTCTCCGTCACCCTTAATCCCTCCCAGGCTCATCTCATTCTTCTCTCGCGTAAGAAACATTTCCATCACGCCGTAGCACTCAATTGTGCTGCCTTAAAGCCCAAACGCGCCCCGCGCGATTCACTCACACAGACGCACGCTCGCAAACACGGCAGAGTCTCCAGCCTCCGCTCGCCAAATCCGCAAACTCCCAAGCCTAGTTTAAATTACACTGATGCTTTTCTCAATTATCAATTAGAATGTGTCTATAATTGTATTCTGGATATGGACCGCCGGCACTCCCACAGGGCAGCTGGGACACGACTTGACAAAACTGGCAGTAAACAATGGGCTCTCAATTTCGACGGGATAAGCGGAGGCGGCCTCAATTTTATCACCGCCCAAGCATCATTTTCCTTGACGATCAATAGGGAGGTTTTGAACTGTCTGCCACTGAAAAACTGTCGTGAGGTAGCACATGGGAATGAATAAAATACCCTTCAGCAGAAAGGTGATCTTTCTCTCCTCTGAATTCAAATGGCAAACACCCACACGCAAAGACATACCATCAAAACAAATAATAAAAACAAAGATATTTAACTAGAGATGTTAACCAGAACCTTTCCAGGATATCTCAGGTATACCAGGTTGCAGTTGCTCTTTGTTAAACCATCAAATGTATAAGATCTGGCCTTGACGATTCACAAAAGGGAACACATGAACCATTCCCGACAATAAGTTAAATTAAAAACAGGGTCACGACAGATTCTATTCAGTGTCGAGAGAAAAAAAAAAATTACTTTAGCGAGACCATGGAAACAGCAGAGAAGAATAAGAGCAATAGAGGATAATAAACTGACTAAAAGCCCGTGAAAGACGAAAGCACCACTTGCTGCGTGTGTTTGTAAGCACGCACATCATACCTGAACAACCTTTCGGAGAGCTGCACCGAGCTCCTCGCACTGAGTTAATACTTTACTTTGCCAGATGCCACGTAAAACCGCTGATCGACACTTCCCTACCTTTTTATGGAAACTAACCCTGCTATTCGATTCTGACGGGACGGATGGCACAGCAGTTCCGTGGGCGGTGGTATTGACTCATAGCCCTGGCATTACCGTGTGGCCGTATCTCGTAGGTTTTACTCCGCGATTACCTGTCTCTCACTAAAATGTCAAACACAGGCTGGTCAATCCGTGACTTAATTCGCCATTTACTCTTCCGGTGGCTTTTATTGGGGAAGTCTCTCTCCCTCTCTTTTCAGGCATGGTACCTCCACCCCAGGTGTGCGTCTCGACCTTGGTCACGGTGAGCACGATGATGGTGGTGGACCTCTACCTGCTGGAGCAGAGCATGATGGGGGCTCAGTGGAAGGCTGCCCCGGGGGTGTGGCCGTTGGTGGCGGTGCTGCTGGGAGATCTCTGCTTTCTGGTGGCCCTGCGCTTCATCTCGGCGGGCGTGGCCTCGGAGGCCAGGTCGCCTCGCCGGGCCTTCGCCAACGCCCTCTGGTTCCTCTTCCTCTCCCTGTTGCAGCTGAAGCTCTTCTTCATCTGCCAGAACTACCGGCAGGAGCGGCGGCCGGCGGACCCCCTGGCGCGCAAGACGCTGACCCTCCTGCTCTCCGTGTGCCTGCCGTCGCTCTTCCTGGTGCTGACGGGCGCCGAGCACGTCACGCCGCTGCGCCGGAAGCAGGAGGCGCGCGGCCGGCTGCTCTGGGTGGTGGTGGATCTGCTGGACGTGCTGGACCTGCAGGCCAGCCTGTGGGAGGCGCACGGCGAGACCCGGGCCCCGCTCTGGCTCGAGGGCCTGCTCTTCTTCTACTGCTACGTGCTGCTGCTGCTGCTCCCCTGCGTCTCGCTCACCGAGCTGGGGGCCGCCGCGGCCACAACCGCCACAACCGCCAGTACCGCCACCACCGCCACCACCGCCGGCCTCCCGGCCCCAGAGGAGTGCTGCTCGCGGCGGGGCGCCTTCTACCCGTGGCTGAGCCTCGTGACGGTCAACGTCCTGACGCTGTTCCTGCGCGGCGCCGGCATGCTGTGGTACCACGACCCGCGCGTCTCCACCGTCTTCCTGGGCAAGAACCTCCTGGCGATGGCCATCAAACTGAGCTCGGCCTGGGAACGGCACAGGCAGAGGGCGGGGGCGTCGCGGGCCGCCGGGGCCGGTTGCAGGAACCAGGGCCCGGAGGCGGCGCCTCGGCGGCCGGAAAACCGCGGCGACGTCCTGCCACTGCCGGCCGCGGCCTCCTCGCCGCGGTGCAACTCGCTGTCGCGGGCGCATGGCCACACAGCCTCGCTCCCCCGAACAAACCGGCACCCCATGGAGACATCTCTGGGGACGTCGTTCATTTCCCATGAGCTGTAGACACATCCCCCCCTTCCAGAAAACTGCTAAATAAGCCCAAGTTTTGTCCCTGGGGCTGACTTGTTTACTCTGCAAAAGAGGTCACTGGAGGCCGTCATTGTGCGGTGGACCAGCATAATGCCCAATTAAGGGCACAGGGGGGCCACTTGTCCCCCGCGGGCACCTGGACTGAGCCGGTAGGTGAAGGATGACCGACCTCAAGTCACACCGCTGTCATAAAACACCGATGCCAGTCTGGCTTTAAACAATATCTCCTTTGTGCCACGGCCTTCAGGGAGCGTGACTAATGATTTGTGACCAAACGGCTGAGGAAAAAGGCAAAAAAAAAAAAGTGACTGGAAACTCAGAGAGACTGATGGTTTTCTAAATATTACCTGCGCCTCTGGAATACAGAGATATAGAGGGACAGAGTAACATTTCAACAGGTTTGAGATGTACCGCCGTGTGCTCCTTCGCAGCCGAGCTGTGTGATCCACATTCAGATCCAGCCCCCCAACCCCTCCCCCACCCGTGCCCTTCAGCGGAAGCCACTAGGCGACAGTAAATTCACAGAATCGGTGTAATTACAATAAAAAGGACAGCTGTTGAGCTCATGCATTTTTCCCTCCCGGTAGCCCTCCCCCCTCAGGCCGAATCTTGTGGTAGCCAATGGCAGGGCAGCGTCCACACTATAAGGGCAGGAGGCAGCCCATCCGATCTCCATCAGGCCACCCCTAACGCACTCTGCACCTCCTCTCCTTGTCTCAGCCCCCTGATATTCGCAACTGATAGCCATCAGGTAAAAAAAAAAAAAGCCGTGATTTAAGATGGACAATCTCTCAGGCTGAGAAATAAATCCCCGTAAAGCGCCTGCATGTGAGGAATCCTCCCGGGGATAGCTCCTCACCTCCGGTGCAGAGGATAATGAAGTGGGCCGCTGGTGGGGGGGGGCACCTCTCTTATCCTTCTTTTTACCCACTACCTTGCCGTACATTTCCTTCGTATACGGCTCCCTCAAGGTTTTCCCCCACGTGTGGATCTCAGAAAAGCTAACAGAGCAGCCTTGGGGATGGGGGGGATGGGGGGGGGGGGTTTATGAGCCAGTTAGCCGCAAGCCGGTTTCGACAGACATGCTCTCCTCTGTCCGCCACAGCCGTGCGGGAGCCCCAGGCTGCCTTGTGAGACAAAAGCCAGTTCCAGCGGCCTTCCCTCTCTCCCTCCCTCTCTTCCTCCCTCTCTCCCTCCCTAACTCCCCCTCTCCCTGTTGTCACAGCCAGCTGTGATAATTTCACCGGTGGATGTAATTATTCTCCTGTACCTCGGTTGTCGGCTGCCCACTTTCAGCTCTGGTTCCCCCACTTTATTTCTCTCGCTTGTTTAAATTTGCCCCCAGCATGCCGGCCGGCTCCCTTCCCCCGTCACGCCTACCCTGTCAGGGGTGGTTAGGCAGAGGGGGGCGGAGAATTCGGCGGAAACACCTGGGAAGATTACAGAGCGGCCACCTGAGCACAGGGGCTGCCAGAGATGATTTATTTATACTTTTCCCCTCAGACGGAAGCTGGTGGAAGCTGAAATACGTGGCCTAAAACACTGAACGCATCCTCGGCTACAACATGCAAGGTGTCCAGCGTCCCCCTCTCTGGCAGACACACGCCACTGCCTCGCCTGTTCATTTTAGCCTACCTGTCCGAGCACGGGGCCCAGCGGGGGACCCGGAGCTGCCTGCCCCGCCCGTACGATCATCCGGATCACGTTCCCCATCTCCGCCTTCTTCACCGTCTTCGCTGCTCTCGAGATCTTCGACATGCTGTCAGAGTGTGGCGATCGCCCCCGACTACCTGTGGCCACAGACAGACACAGATCACTCCATTGGGTGCTGCAAAAGGAGTAAAATCAATCCTTAAGGGGTATATCACTGTTGCTACAGCTTGTGATTCATCTTTATTTAGTCTAGTGAAGGGTTTGCTAGCTAATCTAAAAGTCATGGGTTTTCAAAGTTTTCAGCACACAACTCCCAAAATTAGTGCCAGAGATTAGCAACCCTAAACTGTGGTTATGGTTACAATGGAGTTTTTTTCATGTTTTTAATACTTTTACTAACATATAATGGAAATACCTTGCGGTTGTTAGGTTCTCTCCCAAACCCCTTTTCTAGGGGAGATATTGTATCCTAAGGTTGCAGCTTTTGATTACGAACTCATTGCAAACTCTGTGTCACCAAAGTTCTTTAAGGTACAGCATCCATCCATCCATCCATCCATCCATCCATCCATCCATCCATCCATGGCAGTCTATTGCAGGCCATCAACATCTCCCATCTCTCTTATTCTAGAATTTCGTATTGCCATGTTTAACGTATCTGCTGACACCCCATCAAATATCTTTGGAAGTAAGTCGGAAGTAACGGGAGGCTTTTGAATTACAGCTTAAATCCTCATATAAACAGCACACTGTGCCCGGAAACGTCAAAGACTGTCAAAGAAGCACAAGAATAAACAAAGGAGGTGGATTTAAAAGTTTCATGCTAACTCAAGCAAATACTTGGCCTTGGAAATGGAAAGCAGGTCATGGAAGCACTCGCAAGAAAGGTATCTCCTCTATTTACTAGGTATCTCCTCTATTTACTACGTACACTATTGCAGAAGTACTACAGTAACATTATTACAGTAGCAGATACAAAAAAAACAGACAGACCCGTTAATAAAAAAGGACGTAAATTAAAGGTTATGTATACTTTGTTAACAAATGGCTCAGATATTTATTACTAAAAAGTAAAAAAACACCATGCTCTAGGCAAGTGGTTAGAACATGGATGGACGGATGGATGAATAAATGAATGAATAATTTTTTAACATCTCAACTTATGCATAAAGAGAAAATAATGTTTTTAAAATGATCTGCCTAACCAAAATAAGAAAAGAGAAAGACAGCCTTTTCTCTCTGAATGGTGGCACGCGGAGTGACTGGCAAGGGAAATTTAACGTCGGTTCAGGATGAAAACTGCCGTCTAGCTTTTAATTACACCTCCAGTTTTAATTGCGAAAATTTTATCAGTCGGCGGCGTGTCCTCACTCGCGGCTACATGACCATAACGATAAGAACTACATCTCATCATGGCCGTGGAAGCAATAAGGTGAGATTGTCTGCTGTGGCAGACCATGTGAATTCAGATTAGACACCACTGCGTCTGTTCACTTCAGTGTGTTCAGCAGCACAAGGACGCGTAATCCACCATGCAGGAGGAACACTACTCAGATACAAGGAGAACTACAGTGCTACTCAAAGACCCATGCCTCACCCACTTATACTATGAATACATCAGTTAATTTTCCCTTCAAGTTTAATAATTGCTAGTCCTCTGACATATGAGATATATATTGGCTGTGAACTTGCTAGTCTAAGTGTAACTTGATGGCAAATATAATTTCTTGATTAAACATTGGCTAAGTACATTACCTTTTATCCCTATTTTTTTTTCTTTATCATCATTATGTAGTTTTTGTAAAAAAAAGCTTAACAATAAGCTCAATTTTGAAGAGCTCACTTCATAAGAAAACACTTAAGAAAGTAATACACCCCATCTTCTTGTAGTATAATGCTTTGATTGCCTATCTGGCAAGAACATACAGTACCAGTCAAAAGTTTTGGCACCCCTACCTATAAAAAGGTTTATTTATACTATTTTCTGAATATTGAAATAATTATAAAGACATCAACATTATAAAATAGCATATAGGGAATTATGCACTGACAGAAAAAGTATTAGGCAAAAATAATAATGATAATAATAATAATAATAGTAATAATAACTTGTTTAGTTCTGTGGAAGGTTGCTGGTTAAAATCTCATAGTTAGCAT